>SNQJ01S0035207.1:17283-28236 GCA_010110895.2 Picea sitchensis | reverse complement strand
TGAATCTTTCAAAGATTTGAAAGAATTTCACGATTTCTTCGTGATCTGCTACAATCTTTGACATATTTGAGCTATTTTCAAAAATCTTTAAACGATTCAGCCTTCTGCTTGAATCTTTAACGAATTGAAGCGAATATCTTCAAGTTCTTTAAACTTCTTTCGTTCTGCAGCTCTTCTGCGTCAATCTTTGAAGATTCTTTGAGAAAATTGTGCAGGGTTTCTTCTTCTGCGTTCTCTGCTTCCTCCGCTAGCTTCTCACGGCGATCTTTAAAGAGTATTGCAGACAGCTTTCCAAGCCTTGTGAAATAACTGTGTCGCGTGCTCTCAAGATGCGTGTAAGCTCTGCGCTGTGAGGATCGTGTTGCTCTCCCGACTGTGTGAAGAGGCTTACTGCTGAAGCTCTGATACCATGATAAATTGTGAAGGACAGAGAAATGCAGAGAGAAAAGAATAGTATATTCAAATGTATGAAGAAGTACAGAACAGAACTGAAGAGGTTAAGCTGTCAATTACAATGTAAGATGGTTGAGCTATATATGCTCAAGCAAGACAAAAATAGAAAGTACAACTGTCCAGTACAGCTGGCAGTGTACGGTCATACTGTTGAGGGTACAATATATTTAACAAAGTTCAACAAATTATAAATATTGCGGAATGAGGTGATAAAAACTAATATTCTGAACAGTAGATAAAAAATGTTAAAATCTTGCGAAGGATTGATATCAGACCTCGCCTGAAAACTTCAAAAATAATGCAGACACACATAAATTACAGTGCATTTTCGGCCTGATTTAACAGCCTCAGGCGAAATATATTAAACGGCCTGAACATACAAAATCACGTATAAAAGTTTAATACGGAATGACGACAGATGCCACGTTTCGGACGAAATTCTCAAATCCAAACATCTAAACTATAAATCTTTGTCTTTTGACCTATCAACACAGATGTCATCAAGTAATGCAAACTCTCTGAGAAAAATCTGAACCGCACTACAGCTTTCAGTTGAAGATTTCTGAGAACAAAATCTGAAGCGCACCACAGCTTTCAGTTGAAGGTTTCTGAGAGCAAAATCTGAAACACACTATAGCTTTCAGTTGAAGGTTTCAAAAATAGAGAATACACTCTCACACTACCCTGCATTTCTACGATATTCGGCCTAATTTAACAGCATTCCACGAAAATATAACAAAAGGCTCGAGCATACTAAATTGAAAGTTTCATTCAAGATGCAGACAAAAGAAACGTTATAGAAGAATTTGTGAAATCCAAATATCTAGAAACTAAATCTTTTTCTTTTTAACCGATCAACACAAATATCATCAAGTAATAAAAGTTCTGCAAAAATCTGAGAGAAATAACGGGATTCGAAATGAAAACTTCTATATCCAGAACAAAAGCCACAGCCTACCTTTGAGGAAAATTTTCAAAATACGGTCCGCTTGCAGGGCAGATTCTTTCGATTCAATGTGTCAAAATCGCCAAATGAAAGAAAGCTAGTTATTTTTTTAGGGTTTCGATGATTGAATTGAAGAGGATAAGAATTTAATACTCGCCGATTTGGATTACCAGCCAAAGCACAGAAGACCAACGACACACTCATTGCAAAAAGGCCGCTAGAGCAATCGAGACATTTCAGACCATTCCGGCTCTCGAGGTTAGACACGGTCCGCGTTATCCAGGCCGCTAAAGACAATCGAGACTTTTGAGACCATTCTAGTGGCTCTGGAGGTTAGACACGGTCTGCGCTCTCCAACGCGGACCGTGTCTAACCAGCCAAAGCACATAACACCCTCGCCAATAGAGCCTCTATATTGAACGAATGAACTCTAAGAAAAAGAAGAGCTTTTTTTTCCAAGCCATCCCCTAAAATCATGATTTATGTCAACATATATGCATGTTCCCATGTTCCAAGTATTCTAAGATACATGTCGATTCAACAAAGTAGTGTATTCTATTTAGTCGAAGGTGAGATGTAATGTGCATCACCATTACAACATCCTCACACATGCCACCTTTTAATGCATAGATGTAACATCCCATTTTTAAACCCCTGATTATTTGTAATTAATCATGATGTCGTGTCATGGAAAATATTGTAATTGTATTATTGTTTAATTGGAAAATGTCAAACAATTGACTGATGGGTGAAGTCTTAAAAGTACTTGCCATGATACCATGAGAGGGATTAGTGAGGGAGCAGGAAAGGGGATTATGTGTAAAGAGTCCAAGCCAACTTGATGAATGATGTGGAGGAAATAGTCATTATTCCTCTAGATTGTAGCTGAAGCAAATCGGTTAATGAGAAGGGGGTTGGTAGTTGAACAACCAACCACCCTCAATGAATGGAAGTATGGAAGACCTGGCTAGGACAAAAAAAATTGTCAGCTAAAGGTACAAAGAGTACTACCACCTCGTTTGTTGGATTGACCCGAGCTCCTTTTGACAGAAGGAAGAGGATAGGCCGAGAACCTTCCTATGGGTATTGCGTGCAACAGAGAATGCACGGTTGTGTGCAAGAGAAAGATCAAAGAATTCAAGAGTAGAGTTATGGTCTCATAAGAGGATAGGCAGAGAAAAGGATGTTGATTAGAGAAGAAACACACAAATAAAGAGGAACCAAGGTGTTCAAACACCGGGAAAGAAAGAGAACTCGTGGGAGAGTTTTGAGATGGAGCAGAGAAGATCTGAAGCCCAAACTGGAAAAAAAGTGGATCGCTAGCTTGATGCGGCTGGAAGGAAACCAACACTGGAAGGAGAGGGTGCTAAGGGATAGTGTAACTATGAAGTGACTCTCATATGCAGAGGAAATCCAATGAGAAGGGCATCTGATAAACCCCATCAAGGTCCCGAGCTCAGTGGGAAAGAAGGGAAACTTCTACCGCTTCCATAGGAGTGGAGGAGAGTAACCTCTTGATGCATCTTCTTGACTTGATGAGTCAATAGTGAGATAAATCCCATGGTGGTATCAAGGCTTGACACTAGGGTGGTCTGCTGTCAAAGTGACTCGGCAAGAAGATCCTACAATTGGGTGGAAAGGCATACATCTATATTCAGTTGGCTAATCACCAATTGTAACAGATAAGTATCTCTATACCTTGTGTGGTTGAACTGAAATGTATGGCTGGATGCATGTATTTGTAATCATGAACATGTATTCCTAATTTATGGGATTAGTGTTATCCCATTGGGAGGCCTTCGTACTTTAATAATAATGTCTCTATAAGGATTTCATGTGTACTACATATCTGAGCAGGAGGACATTGCATTTTAACTTTGAATGAGTAAGGAACTGTACAAATGGTTCCCTCATGTGAATGTAATCATGGGCACAATTGTATGTTTGGGACCTCCTGTGTGTGCAGTGGGGTAATAATGGTTGCAATGTGATACCTGCTAAAATATAACTAGGCATATAAATTAAGAGACAAATGAGAAGCTCGAGAAGAAGGAAGTGCTATAACCTTCCTCGTTGAAAGAACGAAACCTTAACCATAACATTGGCCTAGGGGAGGATAGAGAAGGATGTTAATCCTGATATATCTCCTGGATTTAGAGAAAGCAAGGAATCCAAGTCCTTGAACAATCGTTGGATTTCAACCCTTATTAGGAGGAATGGGTAGGGGTACCTTGAGATAGACATTGAAATACCTTAGTTCCTAAGGGAAGTTTTCGTGTAATTCAGAGAGTCTTAATCTCTCATGGAAATTCCCTACCATGACATGGAAATCTTGCAGGACGAAAAACTCCACCTAAGTGGCGAAGAGAGAATGCCTTAGTGGTTTTTGGAGCAAGGTGAGATTTCTTGATGGCCTGGTAAGCCTTAAAAAATACTTAGAATAATTCATGGAACAATTAAGTCCAAGATCAAATTGTTTTCCATGAGAAAAAAATTGTTTAGAGTCAGAAGGAATCACAGTCATCGAATCAACATAGCGAGTGGATCATGGCCCTTTGTCAGAGGGTGTTGTCATTTGAATGCTCATGTACAAGGACTTGCATGGAATTTTGATGACGTAGAAGACCTAGAGCCATCATGATCCTCGATTCAGTGTGGTGGGATTATCTTGATCGTCGGACGGAGGATGAGGTCATCGGAGTGTTCCAAAGCTAGGTTGCAATGGGACTCCATTGGGAGAAGCTATGAAACAACAAGGATTGTTGATCTATTAGGGTGTATGTAGGAGAGATCTGTACCATATATCAGAGAGAGGGAAAGACCTAATCTTAGTCGTTGATTTGGTGCAACAAGTAGATCTCAGCCCTTCGTCGGAGAATGCAACCGTCAATGTAACTGGATGCAAGGTTGTGGGGAGTTCAACGAAGATAAATACCTTGAGTCATCCACAACCATTAATTTGGCATAACAAAAATATATGGACCATTGGTCATATGGTGAGGCCATTAGAGGGTCCAAGAGTTGGGAGTAATGGGACTCTAATGGAGGAAACCCTAAGAGCCAACAAGAACCATTGATTTGAGAATGAATGTGACATAATTTCATTTTTTGATTCATCATGGTCCTCACCCTCTCACTTGGTGAGTAACTAAAAGGATGATTGACATCATGATGTCATAGTGTGACAACTTGGTGATCAGGGTGACGAGGATGATGGTGTGGTAGTTAGTGTGTCTCAATGGGTGATGCCTGTCGGCAAATGATTGATCGATGGGATGAGAGTGGGCCTAGTTGGGCATGGAGGCCCTTAGGCCTTTGCTTTAAATCTTAGTCGTAATATCTATAGGCAGAGAGATCTCAGTCATTCGTCGGAGGAGGGAGGTTGGAGGTCTGGAGAGAGGGTATGAGAAATGAGTTCGATGACGAAATGCTCTAAGGACTATCAATCTATCAAGGAATAATTTGACAGACAGTAGTCGTTGGATCTGGTAAGATCTGCTTAGAGGAGAGAAGGTTGGAACCCTAACTTTCGAGCAATTGTAAACTCCGAGAATGAACAAATACCGTCGATCTAGCAGAAGGAGAGATTCATTCTCAACCATAGATCTTTGTGGGCCCCACTTAAGCTAAGCTCAGGGTGAGCACAAGAGGGTTGTTAACTTCTAGGAAAGTTAGAGAATCTGAAGCAATCAAATTCATTTATTTCTTGACTCTGAGGACCATCAGATCCATCAAAGTGAGCGATGGTCGAAGTGTGCTAGCTGGAGTGGAATGTGACTACGATGGAGAAGGACTTTGATGGTAAAGGAAATCCCTGAGTAATCAGAGTCATTGATCTAGAGGGCCTGATGGGCCAGGTGGCAAGTGCCAAGAAAGACTCCAAGTTAGTGCCATGTCAAATGACACAAGTGACAGAGAACCATGTAGATGCCATGTGCCAATGAGGTGGAAATGATGAATAAGGACCCTAGAATTTTGAGAGGTTGTAATTTCTGATCTAGAGCTTGGTTATAGTCGTTGGAAATATTTCGATGAGAATAATACATCTATGGGATTCCTTTAGAGAAAGGAATCGATTTAAGAAAGAGAAATTTTAACACCCCACTAGCCTAAGTAATAGTTTGGGGGTTGGGTGTGTTACAACATTACCAATGTTTTGAAGCATTTGGAGTCTTAATGCAGGAGGAAAGTGGGATTATGGCTTATGGAGTAAACGCTAAAGTGATGACCGATGAGGAATTTTGGTGTGTGTAACCTCTAGTTTTGCTAGATATTTGAGTAATCCTTCTCATTAGAGTTATGTTGGTGTACTCTAGTGTTGGTCAAATTGTTTTGGAGTAGATCCTTGTGGTTCCAATCTAGCATTGGTGCTTTGCTTCGACTCTAGTATGGAGTTTTGTGTCTGAAATCTTTGGTTTTTTATTCTTGGTTCATAACACGATTAGATCAAGGTTTGAGTATATCATTCTTTTGATTTTGGTTAGTCTTCTTCTAGTGGTTTCTTTGAATTCTCAATTCTTGGGTTTGAAAGAGTTTTTCAAGCAATTCTAGCATTTCTCAAAGTGGTCCTCATGTTGACAATGAGATGCCACTCTAAGCTTATCTCTTATTTGAGTCTAGAAGAGTTTGGTTTTTCCTTTTATATTTGTTTTCTCCAAGACTTCATTTTGGGTATTTGTTATGTATACTCTATTTGGGTAATTGTGGGAGCTTTGAGATATGGATTACAAGGAAATTTAGAAAATGCACATAATTTTTCATAGACACGAAGGCTTCAATAATAGCAAGAGGGCATCCATATTCTCGATAAAAACTAAGGTCCATAAAAATGAGCACCAATGCATTTCTCAAAATGCTCATTATGGACACCCTCTTGTAGCTAAAAAGGGAAATTCAGGTTCTAGAAGCTAAATGTTCAATGCTAAGAAATATGGTTTGTAATCTTAATAAAGGTTCCCAATCTGCTACTTCTAACTTTAGAATATCAATTAATTTTATCCCTGATGAACCCAACGAAGAGGAAATAGTCTATTAAATGATTGAAGATATAGACTTGGGAAATTTGAAATCACAACCTACTAATATATGTCAAGATGAGGTGCACAACAAACATGTCTTTCATTATAATTTTTTATGTTATGTAGAACAATTCTAATTTTAGGTGTCTTTTTTAGAGTTTATGCCAATAGAAACATTTTCAAATCCTCTACAAAGAATGATTTAGACTTATTTGTACCTAATACATACTACTTGATGGTTATGTTGGTTTTTGTTTTAAGAAAAAACATCCCTTTTGTATTACTATACTAACCAATTTTGTTGTAGTCTACTTTTAATACAAATGTTACCCATTCATGTTTCTTAAAAAAATATTTATGTTCTAGAACAATCTTGTGCTACGTTTGACAATGTGCACCCTTTCCATGAACACATCAACCTAGATAACATAGGTGTATATGGATAATGCAATGAATAGTCACACACAAAGGTGCATAGGGACAATGCAATGAATAGTCATGTGTAAGAGCTCAATAAATACTACTCAATTGGGTCTAGCTTGAGTGGTTGTATGTAGAGAAAAGTTTAAGGATGCGATATTTATCCTAGAGTTTATAAAGGGAGGAAAATAATGCATCCAATGCCCATTTTAAGGTGGACAAATCATTCAATTTTTTCATAGAAAAGTATATGAACTTTGCAAATAATTCCTTATTGAAGAAAATAAATAGGCAAAACTTTCTAATTAAATAATTTATAGTGGATGGGAATTTATGATATGTGTTTCTTGTGTTGGTTGAAAGTGACACTCTCAATTTTCTAAGTGTTATATCTAATATGCACATTTTAATCCAATTTACCTCTTATGTGAGTGTTTTGCATTCTTGTCTTAGATGTGCATGTATCAATGAAAAATATTAATATAAAATTATACAACCATATACATTGTTAAAAATAATATTACCAAATAAAAAAAATTCAAAAAAAATCACATCTCAACTTTCAATTGAAGGGCTAATATTGTCTTCATGAATTTACACATAAATATATATATGAAGTTAAAAAAAATTATTTGCAAAAATATAAACTAATCTCAATTTATATGTCCACTCCTAGAACTTATTCATTTCCCATGTAAAAAATTTAGTAACTTGGAAGTTTCAACATAAGTTTATGATTCATGATAAACTAAGTAAAATAAATTTAAATTCTTTGTACCCTTGAATTTAAAATGAACATGGACCAATAAATTTTAATTTCTATTTATTCACTCACATTTAAGAAATTCCATATAAACAAATTATATACTTTACACATAATCAATGTATTATTATTTTTTCTTTGCATTTAAATCTAGATGTTTATATACTTTACACATAATCAATGTATTATTATTTTTTGTTTCTTTGCATTTAAATCTAGATTTCATAAATGTATTATTAAAAACATTACATGATTTGTTTTTTAATTTTGTAATATAAAAATCATTTTTTTTTTAAATATATAAAAAAATATAATATTTTTTTTAAACACGACTCTAAAAAATTCCTAAATAATATTGTAAAAGCATTTATAAACATTTATAGATTCCCAAAAATTACAAATTCATTTTCAAACACTTATGATTAAAATATTTCTTTTATTTATGTAACATAATAAAAATGTTAGTCCCACAAGATGTCTTTTTATCCAAAGAAACTTGCAACATGTTGATTATTTCTCTAGTATGTTGTACGTAACTAATCCAAAAATCTACGTGACCGCTTCTACTTCTCGTTACCTGAATAAATAAACTACAGTGGACTTCTCTCCGGCTACTAAGGATAGTAACAAATAAGTTGGTGTCATGCATGGTAATAATAAATCTCCTACAACTTGATTGGCCTACTCGATACAATATCTATTTGGCATTACACGTGGATTTATCTGTATTGACATTGCACGTGGATTTCCTTTCAGTAGAAGTCCAATACTTGGATAACTATGATTTGAAAAGTTTAGATTTTAACAGGTAGTTTAGAGTTTCATTTACGAAATGATTAATTATGTTAGAATTAATGGTAATAATAATAATTTTTTTAAGGTAAAAATAAAGAAGGTAATTAAAGTTATTATATATGTTTGATTATTTTATAATATGGATATGTTTGATTGTGATCTCACTGAATGGTTATGTGATATTTAAGCATTCATCTTGGTTGACTTGTGTCTACTTCTTATATTTGTGAACAATTATATCACATTGTGGTGTTGATCAAATTGATGTCATATTGTGACATTCATAAAGGATTTTGTGACATTACTCGATTTCAACATTTCTTTATGGTTATTCTAGATTGTAACATTCATCTTGTTGCATTAAAAACTATGTCACATTGTGATGTTAATTAAATTTCATGCCACATTGCAATGTTCATTAAGGGTTTTGTCACATTCTGACATAAAAGAAATGTGATATCACATTGTGACATTGATAAAGGATTTTGTCCCAATTCAACATTTATAGAGGGTTATGTTTGATTGTGACATTCCTCAATGGTTGATGACTATTTTGATTGTGATCTTCCTCAATGGTCTTATGAAATTTAGCCATTAATCTTGTATGACTTGTGTTTGCTTCCTATATTCCTGAATGGTTACGTTGCAATGTGGTGTTGATCAAATGCGATGTCACATTGTCACATTCATAAAGGATTTTGTCACATTGCGACATTCATTAAGGGTGATGACACATTGAATTTGGTTGATTTTTTTTGGCAATGGTTGGCCATTGTTCATTATGGTTCACTATGGTGTTTTATTGTGGTTGGTTGGGGTTAATGGCTTAATAATACGATTAATAGTTATGTTACATTACACATTTTATCAAAGATGATGTTGTATTATGACATTCATCAAGGGTTTTGTGGCATTGCAACATTAATCTTGGGTTATGTTGGATTACAACCTCCGAACATGGTTATGTCACATTGCGTAAGAGATTTAGAATATGATTACTATTTATATATTGTATTCTTGATCTTTCTTGTAGTATGTTTAGTTTGTATATTCATGAATTTTTCTATATTAAGGGTTTTGTTCCATTTAGACGTTAATGAAATGTGATGTCACATCGTGACATTCATCAAGAGTTATTTTATATTGTGATATTCCTTTATGTTTTTTTTGCATTGAAACATTCATCTTGTCATGTTAATATCTATGTCGCATTACAACATTTATTAAATGTCATGTCACATTACAATGTTCATACAAGATTTTGCCTCAATGTGATGTAATATTTTCAAGGCTAACTTATGTCAAATTTCTACATTATTGAATGGTTGTGTTGCATTGCGACATACATCTTCATTGCATTATGTCGAACTACATTTTCCTCCCTTCATTTTGTAATTCCCTATTCGAATATGGGTGTCAAATTAAAGGTCCCCCATATTCAACCATTGATAAACATCACACTGATTTATCTGACCATGTTGATTATGGTTAGTAATGGTTGACTATGGTTGACCATTTTCATTGCGTTTAACCATGGTTTACTATTGCTATGCACTTGGTTATGTGATATTAAATAGAAAAAGAAATATAACGGAAATTACCAACAAAACAACATAATGTAGAGAATAACACACCAAAATGACACCTTTATTGAAATGAGAGAAATGTTCACTTGCCTCTTCGAGGGGGAAACCTCCAGCAGAGTAATGCTCTATTACAATAATTGGCAAGACAAAGATTTCTCATGTCTCCTACTCTTATTTATACTAATTTTGTCTTCTAAAGAACATTTTGGATGAAGATCTTTCTAGAAGAAGAAACTTATATTAGGTATTCTTACATTGGCTTGTTCATATTTATTAAATAGGACTTATTAACTAATGTCGGCCTTTATTACATGGAAAATATATTATTATATCTATGTGAGGTGTTAGGGAGGTTAGGTCCCTAACATGCCCTGCCCCTTAAAAAGAGTCTTGCCCTTAAGGATTAAGATGAGGAAATTTCTACACATTAGTAGCCAGTTCCCAAGTGGAATATTCTGGTGGAGTATCCTTCCATTGAAATAACACCTCCTAGATGGTGTGCTAACGGAGACAACGCTCTCACTGGTCCAATACTGCTTGTGGTTGCAACCAAATGGAACCTTCTTCATCCAACTCTGGTAGAATGGTATGAGCACGACACTTGGTGCCAATCACTTTCTTCAAGAAGGAGACATGAAAAACAAGATGTAGCTTAGAGATGTTGGGAAAAGCTAACTAATAGGCCATTAGTCCCACACATTTGAGAATAGTATAAGGACTATAAAATTTGGGGGCAAGTTTCTGACACTGTTGTGATTTGAGCAAAGTCTACTTGTACGGTTGTAGACAGAGAAACACTTGGTCTCCTTTAGCAAATTGACGTTCATAATGACCTTGATCTTCTTGTTTCTTCATGTGGTCCTGAGCCATGACAAATTTTTATTTGAGAGTACGGAGAATGGTCATGCGGGTTGTAAGATTGCGGTCAAACTCCTAAAACTTGGAGACACCTGACATGTATGGGAGAACTGA
>SNQJ01S0035206.1:71314-119379 GCA_010110895.2 Picea sitchensis | reverse complement strand
GAATTGCAGAGCTAACAACAGGAACATAAACAACTTTGAAAGTCATACACAAAAGGGTTATCCAAGAAGGCCTAGTGAAACACAGAGAAGAAGTTACAACGGGTTTGAATCTTTGAGCACTGAAGTGGAATGCTACAAATGTGACAACTTTGGACACATGGCCAAAGATTGTAGAATGACAGTCCCTCCTAGAAAACCACAACAAAACAACAACAGTGACATACATGAACCTCATAAAAGGACATGGATAAGAAAGCAGAATCAATATAGAAATGAAGAATGCACACTCGCTCTACAAGCTAAGCAGAAGAAATGTGGTTGGTATGTTGACAGTGGTTGTTCAAAACACATGATAGGTGATAGAGACAAGTTTATTACATTAATAAAGGAAAGATATGGATCAGTCTCCTTCAGAAATGATGATTTAACTAAAATCATTGGAAAAGGCACAGTCAAAATTGGGAACAAGAATACCAAGGTAGAAAATGGTCTACTAGTAGAAGATATGAAAGATAATCTTATAAGTGTGAATCAAATGTGTGACCAAGGTCATAAATTTACTTTTGATTCACAAAAGTGTGAGATAAGAAAATAAGGTTCATGAAAATTGATCGCAACAGCTGCGAGAACATCAAGCAACATATATGTATTAAGTGAAATTGGAAATGAAAAGTGTTGCCTAGGAAAGGAAGATGAAAGTTGGTTATGGCACAAAATAATGGGTCACATACATTTTGATAACCTTGTCAAAGTCAACAAAAGGGCAGCAGTTAGAGAAATGCCCCATATCATGAAACCAACCAACACTTTATGCAAGCATTTCCAACAAGGAAAGCAAACAAAGACCAGGTTTAAATAAAAAGAATATTCAATGACAAGACCACTAGAAATAGTGCATATTGATCTAGTTGGACCAACTACAATAAATGGTTTAAAAGGTGAGAAATATTATTGGCACAAGGGTAGACCCAAGGTTCAGCTCTAACAGTGCACCAACAAGCCCTAACTACTGGCCCTTTCAGCAACACCTGCGAAGCAGATGCAGTCTCACTCGAAGTAGCAATAGGGGGTTGCAGGACACAAGTGTCTACAACCAAAGGAAATGCAAAGTGGATCCAGGACAACAACACACAACAATATAGATATTCTTTACCACTCTTAAGATTAATCCACAGAGTTATATATCTGATCTACCACAACAATGCAATAACAGTATAACAAATAGCAAATAACACAACATCAACCACAAAGAAAAACAAGATATATGTGGTTCACCCTCTCCCTAGGGATACGTCCACATAAATTTGTTTCTTGATATATTAGATGAAAACATATAGTTCTATCTGCACACTTAGCTGCAGATATATATTTCTCTTCCCTCCCTGTGCACCCAGCTGAAGGGTTGATCTTCGCACCCAACTGAAGATCTTACAATATAGACTCAATATTTCTCTCAATAGCAATAAAAAATTAACAACAACCAACATTAATCAATAGTGAACCAACAATAATATGACCAACCCTCTCAACTCTCCTAGACCTTCATTTATGCATTACACGACCGAAGTCTAGGTGTCAAAACCCTAGGTACCAAAACCCTGGGTCTACTTGACCCACGTTTTCAGGGCTTCGCTAGCTTGTCCTTCCTTATTTTCCATGAGGTGCTCCAAAGCATCCATTGGTGTCTTTATCCACTTGTTGAATTTTCCATGATCCCTTTTCTTCAATGCTTTGTCTTCCTTGATCTTATCTTCCAACGGCTAGCTTTTCCTTACTTTTCTTCTTCTTTTCTGCTTCTTTACCCACTTCGACCCTTCCTCAGTTTATGTGCCTTCTGTGCAGTTTGTACTTCACCTTTCTTCCTTAATATTTTATTCCTTACATAACCAAGGGCCAACAAATACTTTATGTTATTAGATGATGATTATACAAGAATGGGTGTAGTTTTCTTTCTCGGGAATAAGTCAAAATCTTTTGAAAACTTCAAGGTCTACAAGGAAATGGTTGAAAATGAAATGGATTCAAAAATAAAATGCTTGAGATATTGTAATGGATGAGAGTTCACTTCAAAAGAATTTATGTACTACTACAACGGGCATGGAATAAAAAGGCAATTCTATGTTGCTAGGACACCTCAACAGAATGGAGTTGTTGAAAGAAAGAACATGACAGTACAGGAAATGGCTCAAACAATGTTAATGGATTCTAAATTGATAGATATGTTTTGGACACAGGAAGTGCATACAACAATTCACAATCAAAATAGATTAATTCTTAGAAACAACACTGAAAAAACTCCCTACGAGCTATGGAAAGGAAGACCGAAAAATGTGAGGCACTTCAGAGTTTTTGGAAGAAAATGCTACATCAAAAGAGAAGATGGCAGAATGGGAAAATTTGACTCTTGTGTGGACAAAGGAGTACTTGTTGGTTACTCAAGTACAAGGAAAGCATACAAGTGTTACAACCTAAGATTGAACAAAGTTGTGGAAAGCATCAATGTAACAATTGATGAAACAGGTAGACAATAATTAAAGGAAGAAGAAAATGAATCAATGGAACAATTTTACGAAGAAGAAGCAGAAGATGAAAAAGAAGTAGAAGGGGAAGATGAAGAGGATTTAACAGAAGCATAAGAACAAGTTTAGCAAGTCCCTCCAAAGACACCTAGCAGACGAGTACAGAATAATCATCCTTCAGATCAAATTATCGGAAACAAAGATGCAGGAGTTGGGACTAGAAGAAGAATTTGTTCACCAGAACAAACGCACCTAGAACTCTCATCTATGATTGAACCAACCTATTTTGAAGAGGCCAGCAAGGATGAATTTTGGAATAAGGCCATGGATGAATAATTGGATCAAATAGAGAAAAATGACACTTGGGAATTGGTTCCAAGGCCAAAGGATAAGAATGTGATCGACACAAAGTGGGTATACAGAAATAAATTGAATGAATATGGAGAGGTTACAAGGAACAAAGCTAGATTGGTATGTAAAGGATATGCACAGGTTGAAGGAATCGACTTTGAAGAGACATTTTCCCCAGTTGCCAGAATGGAAGAAATCCGATTGTTTTTAGCTTATGCATGCTCCAAAAATATTAAAGTGTATCAGATGGACGTAAAATCATCTTTTCTAAATGGGGAAATTGAAGAAGAAGTCTACATTGAACAACCAGAAGGATTTCAGTTGTCAAAAAACACAGATTATGTGTGTAAATTAAAGAAGGCCTTGTATGGTCTAAAACAGGCTTATAGAGCATGGCACTCTAGACTGGATAAGTATCTACAACATCCAGGGTTCAGCAAAGGAAGTGCAGAGAGCAACCTCTACATTAAGGTAACTCAAGATAGTATTTTATTAATTGAAGTTTATGTTGATGATATTATTTTTGGAAGTACTGATGATAGGTTAAGCCAGAAATTTTCAAAATAAATGAATAATGAATTTGAAATGTCATTACTTGAAGAACTATCCTTCTTTATGGGTCTTCAGATACGTCAAAGCAACCAAGGAATTTTTATTTCTCAAACCAAGTATATCAGAGAAATGCTAAATAGTTTCGAAATGGAATATTGCAAACCAGTTATCACTCCCATGCAAACCAGTTGCAAGTTGATCAAAGATGATGATTCAAAGTCTACATATCATAGGAAATACAGGTCAATGATTGATATCCTACTATATGTGACAGCATCCAGACCAAATGTAATGTAGGCAGTTGGACGGGTGGCACGATTTCAAGAAGCACCAAAGGAATCACATGTATTAGCAGTGAAGAGGATTTTCAGATATCTCAAAGGAACAGAAGAGTTTGGATTATGGTATCCAAAAGGAAATCATCTATTACTTATTGCCTACACATATGCAGATTGGGCAGGTTGCATTGATGACCAATGAAGCACCAGTGGAGCAATGTTCTACTTGGGTGAGTGTTTAGTATCATGGCTAAGAAAGAAACAATCATCAGTATCTCTATCTACATCCAAAGTAGAGTATATTGCAACAGCAACATGTTGTACACGGGTTCTATGGATGAAACAAACTCTGACAGATATACAGTTTGAGTATGATGAGACCATTCCAATCTATTGTGATAATACAAGCGCCATCAGTATCTCAAATAACCCGGTGTTTCACTCCAAGACGAAGCACATTCCAATAAAGTATCACTTTCTATGGGAACATGTTGCAGTAAAGAACATCAAAGTTGAATATGTGGGCACAAAATAACAAGTGGTAGACATCTTTACAAAATCGCTTCCACGGGAAGCCTTTGAGTATCTTCGCCAGAGACTTGGAGTTATTTCTACTCCAAAATGAATGTTTTTGAATGCTTATCTTATATGTCTTAGATGTACACAAGGAAGCACCATAAAGAGGATAGTTCAGATTGGGAGATCAGGTGAGTCAGTTAGGGGGAGTAGACCCGAATGGAAAGATACCTTTGTCATTGTCGACAAAGGGGGAGAAATTTATCAGATGTAGAGGACAGAGGAATGGTTCCAAGGGGAGTGTTGGTCATAGAGATGCAGTCATGGTTCCAGGGAGCATGAGTGATATGATTTCAGTATTGCATCAGAGTGTTTCCGTCAATGCCAAAGGGGGAGATTGTTGATTAATTGGGTTGGTTGTCATTGATGTCAACCCTTGAAAAAATTCTGGTAGCACAAAGGTTTGGGTAATGGAACCAAGTTTGTTGGATGTATAATGGTATGAGTTTTGATATATTTGCAGGTGAGACTATTATATATGGATAGTACATGTCATGCCATTTCTGGTGGTATGTGGAACATCATATAACTCCTCACGGTTTGAGATTTATGGCCTTACGAAGTTGGAGGACCCTCATATGTTGGCTTGAAGCCCCAAAAGGTCAAAGAAGTCAAAGTGTTTGCAAATAAGAAATTATTTAAATAATAAAGTGAAGTGACAAAGTCAAAGAGGATTATTTAAATAATAAAGTGAAGTGACAAAGTCAAAGAGGATTATTTAAATAATAAACTGAAGTGACAAAGTCAAAGAGGATTATTTAAATAATAAAGTGAAGTGACAAAGTCAAAGAGGATGTAAATGGAGAACTTTCTAATTATGGAAAGTGGTTATAAGAAGGTTAACCATAAAATGAGGAAAATTGGTTAAGTAGTCAAGTGGCTATTTGATATATGGACAAGTGGCAAATTGGGAAAAGTTGGACATAGGTGACTATGTGGAAAAAGTGGTCTAGAAGATGCTTCTAAAGAAGCTACATGAAAGTATAAATAAGAGGAAAGGCTCTCTCATTTTAATCACACTTGAGCATATTGAATATCTACAAGTCACTGAGGTAACCAAAGGATATCTAAGCTGAATTTCAGAGGGAAGGTGAAGTAAAGAAGGCCGAAATTCAAAGGAGGATAAATTATTTTGATGATGCTTTCTAAGGTATGTTATTTACAGGTCATCTCACCATTTTTGCAATAATTTTTTTTCTAGAATGATTCAGACTGTGAAATTGGGAGGCCATTGAGGAAACATATCCAAGTAGTTGTGGTACGAATTTCATCTTGTGGATCATTGTATTTTTGGAGTTACACTCCATGGAAAATAGGGTTTGTGGCTAGTCCTGAAACTAGTCTAAAACAAGTGTTTCGAGTAAAAATGTCATAACGTCTTCATAACAGATCCAAATTCAGTAAGACCAAATGTGTTGGTTAGAGTACAATCTGCAGTATTCTATGTACAATTTTCATATCCATACAACAAATATTCTGTGCGGGGCACGCTCTACAAGTTCGCTCTCTAGAATAAGCCAGAATTCAATAAGGTATGTCATTTTTATTATAACTCCTTTTCTGAGAGGTTCCAAGAAGTGACACCTAGAGGAATTGCATAAAACACACTGAAGAACATTGTGTACTATTTTCATATCTTTATTCATTACATGTACATAGTTATGATTATTTCAAGTTAGGTTTGTTTACTAATCCAAAACTAGTCATGTGAGACTAAAGTAAAGTTTGATGAAAATGCTAGTCTCTTTTTGTTGAAGTTAAGGAAGGTTTGCATGTATGTGATCATATACACTAGTTCTATTACAGATTTACAAATCATATTTGGATGATGAAATTGATGAGGGATTTTGGTTGAGGTTGAGGTACAGGTTGGTGCATGGTTGATGCACTTGTTTATGTTATAGGTTGATGCATGGTTCATGTTATTGGTACAAGTTGTTTGGTGCAGGTTGATTGGTACAGGTTTACAGCAGTATATCTCATAGTGATAGTGTGACAATGGTTCCATCATTCTACTTATACTTTAGGGCGGTTGGACGAGGCAAGGACAGGTGGTTGTAGCCACCTTCCGGTTGTAGTCGGAGAGCATAGGGGGTTGTATCCTCCTTCTGGTTGTAGCCAGAGAATTGGGGAGTTGGAGCTTCCCTCAAGTTGTAGCTTGAGAAACTAGGGGGTTGGAGCCTCCTTCCAGTTGCAGTTGGAAAACAAAGGAAGTTGGTGCTTGCAATAAATGTAATTCTTCAAGACATATAAGAAAAAGCGTTATGTGGTTTTCTCTCGCTTTGGGTTTCCACGTAAAAACATTGGTGTATTGTGTATGTGTATGATTTATCATTTGTTCATTGTTTATTTACTCTACAAATATTGGATGATAATGCTACATTGATATAACACTTGCATTATATGGTTAAAAAGGATTATATTTCTCTATTATCGATTCACCCCCCCTCTCAGTAATCCAACAGTCTAAAGTCTTTGAAAGAGGAATTCTCCTTATTTTTAGGGATCAAGTCCAAAAAATTCTTATTTAAAGAGCCAAGGATTTCATGATATATGTGATTCTTGCACAACCTTAAGTAAATATTCTTTAATAAGATCATATAATCCTATTAAAAACCTCAACTAAAATGCCATCTGAACCAGGGATCTTGGTTTTTTGGAACACTTCCAGTGCTTCCAAAGATTCCCCCTCCAAAATTTCCACTTGAAGGGATGCATTCATTCCATCTAAGATGGATATTGGGAAGCGATCGATTACCTCTAAAATTTCCTTTATAGGGAACCCAGACAGTGTAGAGAAAAGACCCAAGAAATAGATTACCCCTGCTTTGAAAATGTCAACAAAAGAGGAGGCCTTCTGGCCATCTAGATTTCTAATTTCAGCTATCAAATTAAGGTTTCTCTGGTGGTTTGCATAGCTATGAAAAAATTTGGAGTTATTGTCTCCTTCGTTAAGCCAAACCGCCCTACTTTTAAGTCTCCACTTTGATCCCTCTAAATCCATAAGCTCGATATTATTGTCTATTAAATTTCCTAGTTCTGAATCTTCCACCTTTGAAAGTGAATCCACATGTTTTGAAATTAACAATTTGGTAAGCCTACTTTCGACCTCCCTCAACGGAGCTTGGTTTTTTAGGTTGAAATTGTGTGACCAAATCCTAGATAACTGATTGAATTTTTCCAGATTGGAAGTTAGTTGGTGCATATATGAGTTGTCGGGAATATATTTGAGATGATTCCAGACATCTGCAATAAGTTTCCTATAATCATTTTCCTTCAACCATTCATAATTGAATTTTAAGGGAGATGGGGGTTTTGAACCACCTTTTTCAATATTCAACATGATATGCATATGATCAAAAATACCCCAAAATTTCACTAATGATTTGATAATCCATGGGTTGGATAACATGTCTTCTGCCACCAAGAACCTATCAAGCCTTTTATCTACTAGATCCTCCCCCTTTCTACCATTTCTCCACATTTGAGAGATTTAGGGGGGCTCCAGGTCCACCGAGTTATGTGAGGATATCTAGTGGGAAAAGAAACCCTCCAATGGATCTCGTTTGGGATGCTTCCCCCGGGATTATTTAAGGAACAGAGTGAAATTTAGATCGCCACCTAGAACTACATTGGGATCCTGAAGGATTCTAGAGTTGCTTAAGCCCTCCCATAAAGGTCACTTTTTTTCATAAGGACCATAGATCTTTACAATTATAAAGGACGAGGTCATGGTGTAATCCTCCACATCCAAAATGATTCCAAAATAGTAGCCATCGTAGATAATTTCTTAAAATTTAGTTCCCATCCAGAAATGAGACCCCCGAAAAACCTAAGGTGTCCTTAGCACAAAATGACCAATCCCTTAGTTGAGGGTTGAAGGCTTCCACAACCTTTTCACTATAACACATTTTTTCTTAAACTAATAAAATGTCAAGTTTGCATTTTGTGACCATTATTTTGAGGGCCTGAATTTTATGGGCACCCCCTACCCCACAAGCATTGAGAGGCATAATAATCATTTGTAACTTCTGGCCAAGGCTTTTCCTTCTCCAAGGGCCCTCAAAATGGTTGGTTGTTTCCTGTATTTGATTTCCTTTGTAGCTTACTATTGGGCAAGGGTTAGATGATATTTTCTACCTACATATTGATCCAGCCCCTTATCCATCGCTAAACCTCCAACACAAGGTATCTCTATCCCTTTTTAACTCGAGATATTAACATATATTATGATTTTATGACAAACTTTGAGGAAACGGAGCACGATGGAGAGGCCAAAGGTGATTCCTCCCTCAATTCTATAGGAACCAGGGGGTTAGGCATAGTACCTACTTTAGAGGAAAGGGGGATTTGAAAGTCCCAATGCTCCAAAACCCAAGGGATGTAAAGGACTTGGGATTCCTTAGGGGAACATGGAGGAGAAAAGGATAAACCTGTTGAATTTTCATATGAGATGATATATGATTGATACATTATTACAATGATGAGTTTTACATATATAGAGAACATATGGTGACCATTCATGAAGGATGTGTCCCTTGGATAATAAATAACTACTTATTTATTAGATATATCTATATTATAAATATCATGCCATATATTATATGATAGTATATATATATGGAATAATGTCTTCCCAATGTTGTCCAAACATCAACACTCCCTCTGAACGAGGGAGACATTCTTCATCATGCCAAATCTTGTCTCTGAAGTATACAAAATTCACCCTAGACTCATGACACTTGTATGTCAGTCTTGGGATATGTCTCTCTCCCACCTGAACCAAGGGGAAACACCTTTTGCGTCTCTCCCTCTGATCCAATTGACTCTCTCTGAGATCAAGATCAGTCTAGGTCCACATGTGATAACATTTAGCATCTTGAGTCTTTATCATTCCTTGTCAAATCACCATGACTAGGACAAAGACCTCACCAGGGTCGTTCACCACATGTACACCCCTGTGAGTGAATGTCAGCCTGATGCTAACTGACACGTGAAAAGCACCTCAAGTCCATATTATTCCTTGTCATGATCAAGGAAGGACTATGTGTTACACATCAAAATTCCTCAATTCCTAAGTGTCGCACTTTTGACGCAAGTGTCATAAGTGTTGCATTTTCATCACGTAAGTGTCACATCGTGAACGACACCATGAGAACACTTGATATGACCCCTAAAACATGTTAGAAGAACAACCCCCATTATTTGACAGTTGGAACAAAGTGTTTTTCTATGAGAATTAGTTATCTTTGCAACTTTTGGAATATTAGCGCTCCCCTGCTCATATGCAGGGACCACTAGCACTCTTTGTCTATCTAGCAGGGAGCGTTGTAGCACTTTGTTGCCCGTTGTAAAGGAGCACTGAATTGATTGAGAAAATCTTGGGAAGAAATCACCTTCTTCTCTAAGGATATTTATGGATGATTCGAGTTGATTTGGCTCAAATCTAACCCTTAGCTTGCATCTCAGGGAGATATCACAACTCATGGAGTCATATCCTCAACTAATCCCAAATATAACCAAGGTGGTTGGGCCTCTCAAAGCCTATAAATGGAGGCATTCTCATGGTGAAAAAGGAGGGAAAATAATCATCAAAAGCATTGTCATTTTGATTTTGGATCTTTCGAGCAAGGGGTTGGACGAAGAGGACATGGAGAAGTTGTTGCAACACCATCCATGATTCTAAGTATCTCTTTAAAAGTTCTCATCAATATACTTGGCCTATTCCCTTCAAGCTTGTGTAGTATTGCATGTGCTTGTTTATTGTTCTTTCGATCTTTGTAGATGGATTTTTTTAATCTAATATTGTAGAGTAGGAGTTATTTGTTTCTTGTTGTTGTCCATTGCATTGCAAGTGTCAAATTGTGCTAAGGAGTTTGGAGATCGAACTCAGATTGGAAGCAACGAGGACAAACTTCGAAACAAGGTACATCACACTTTATCTCCCTCTCTCTTTGATTAGTTAGACTAAATTCAAAGGGATATTAGTGTCCATTTGTGTTTTTCTGTCTTGGTATTAGGGGTCTAGAATCCAAGGGAAGATTCACCTATCTGTAGGGGAATTATTTCGTAACAGAAATTGGTGACTCCACTGAGGAACAAATTTTCAATTTTTGTTCTGTCCTTGGTTTCGTTTGTACTCTTGCCTATCCTTGGATCCCGTTTTCTGATTTGATCTGTTCATACATATTTCATCTTTGCTAAATTTGTCTCACATAGTCTCTGATTGAATTTTCCTGAGTTTTTGAATTTTCTAGGTTTTTCCAAAACTTTTCTCAGAACTAGTGCCCTCTCCAGTTTAAGTTAGAGCGTTGATAGCTTGATCAATGCTCCCCCATAATGCATTAGGGAGCGTTGTAGCACTCTGGTGTTGTTACTACCAGAGCGTTGATTTTTCTTGCATTGAAATTTTTTTGACTCTCTGTTTGTTGGGTATATTTCTTGGGTCTTTCTCTTTGGCTCAGATCCTATTCTATCAGATATTGTCTTCTGTTTGACTTACAACTTGCTTATTTTTCATTCTTTTAGTCTTGATTGGGTCTGTTTTGTATTTCCTTATTGCAAAAAAATCATTTTTCTCGAGAAATTGGTTTATTTTTGTTGCTCTTGTTAATTATCTGATTGATTAGAGGTTTTCATGAGGAAAGTTATTGATCTCAGCATTGTTCACTTTGTCTTTGATCCCTTACTCAATTTTGGAAGGCTATTAATTTTGAGTCTTTGTTTTTTGGTATTTTTCTTTGAGTGGATAGTTTGTTCTTCTTTTAAGTTTCTTATCGACTGTTGAGAGTGTCTTTGTTTGTGTTCTTTTGCTCCTTCTTTTTCAAAATCACTGTAGTGAAATTATTTTTCATTATTAGTGAAAGTAAGAAGCATTAGACGAATTATTCAATTTACATTTACAATCAAAAAAAGAGATACTTGTTTGTATTGGTTTTGAATATTGGAAAAGGTTTTCTTTATAATTTGGCAAATTGTTTGAATTCTTGTTGAGAATGAAATTGTATGAAATTTTTCATTCTTAAGTGTTTGTTAGTGAAAGAAATGAAACTCTTCTCCTTCCTATAACTAAAATTTCATTGAAAAGAAAATTTGCATCTCATTATTTTCATATTTTTTGGAGTTGAGTACCAAACCATTCAAGACAAACTCGAAATATTGTGATAGGGAGAGTAAATCCAATTTTTGTATAAGCATAGCTAGGATCCCCCTCTCACATAGGAGTTATGCATGAGGTTGTGTTTGGGAGAGAAATGGAGATTATCCCTCCAAGCCTTAACCGTTTGTAGCAGTACGATCGTATATTGGAGGTTCTTCTTGAGTTTCAACAATCTTCATTTGGTCTCGGAGCTTCGTGAATTCCGAATCTGTTCGGGGTTCTCTGGAATTTACTGATCCACTTGTCCCTAGTTCTCTTGAAGGATTTCGGACTTGATATCTTGCCCATACATTTGGACTTGACTGTCGATTGTACCTACCTAGAGGTTGACAGCGAGTTGGTATCCTTAGTAGTCACAATATTTAAGGACCTTACACAAGGTGACAGTGAAGGGAATTCTTCATTGTACCTGGAATAGACGTTGGTCAAACTCACTCGGGCTCCTTAGAGGGTAACCCGCGGGTCAAACCGTGAGGAAGTTTGCACCGAGGTGTAAGTATGTTAAGTAGGTCACCAATTTAATTGATCCACCTGCTCATATCCTAGCCCCTTCTCACTTTGATCACGTGATGTTGGATTTCATCATGAACTAGTACGTTCATTGAGAGAAGGTATTGTTTGCTTGTTGGTCTTCTAGATTTTTTAGCAAGTGTTGTTTGCTTACTTTGAGTTGTCTTTAAAAATTGGTACTATGGCCGATAAAGGTATTCATAGATCATGTAGAATGCAAGGGTTGCCTCCAGAAGGCTATGAACCCTTACCCCCTAACTCACCTGAAGACACTTACCGTGAAGAGGTTGAGAACCATTCACACGTTGGGATTGTCGCTACTCCTTTGCTATCAAATCCTGAGAGACCCTTAGTTACGGTTGAGGAAGGAAACCTTCTTGTCAACCCCACTTTGCAAGTACCTCTCGATCCACTCCTCGTCTAATTGGATTCCTCAGGTAAAATTATAGTAGAAGAATACCCTCACTTACTGTCAAGGCCATATAATCAGCTAGATATGGAACTGGTACAACCAAAGTTTAGCGAAGAATACACCACTCCTGTCCATTCTCCTGAAATGGTATATCCACAACAAACTTTTGTTCGTTCTATATGGAGGAATCCATCAGGACGAGATCTTTACAAAAAAGTTAATTTTAGCCGACCACCTTTTGACCCTCCTCGTACCTCTACCACTGTCGGTGCAGAGGCAGAACCGTCAAGTCATCCCATTAACCGTCTTTTTGAACCAACGGTCAATATTGCTACCACTTTAGGACAAGTTCACAATGAAACAGGAGTCGTGTTTCCTAGTCATGTGCAAAGTACCCTTACGGTTACACCTATTATTCCTCTTCAAGCTACCATTTCGTATACTCCATAGAACCCTATTGGGACAGCTTCACATCAGAGGATGAAAAACCATAGCACACACATAAAACCAATTGTGGGACAAATCCCTACTGGGGGGCAACCCCCGTCTAGCAGACACATCCCTACCGGGGACAAGCATCCTTCCACACACTAGTGTCGACTGGGGGGCAACCCCCTTTCATCGGTCAAACCCCAGTTGTTACCCAACCAATAGTAGGGGTACAACCTTCTTTTAGTGTAAACCCCCCACAATCCTAGGGACAATCCCAAGGAGGTACATTTCATAAGCCATATCAGGGAGGCCCATCAAACCCCAACCCGCAAGGAGGAATACCAAATCCAAATCCTTTTGGATTACATTATGGACAACCTTTCTCATGGGTCCTGAATCCCACTTGGGGTCCTCAAGGTCAACAATATTATCCTCCCCAAGGGCCAAATCCTTACCCTCCTCAAGGACAACTTAGTTACCCTCCTCAAGGGCAGACTGGTTATCCACCTCAAGCTAATCAAGCAAATTATCCTCCCCTAGGTTACACCAGTTATCCTCCCCAAGTCCAAATGTGTTTCCATTCTCCTTTCATGAACATTCCTCAACAAATGAATCTTACCTTTATTGGTCAACAACAACAGTATATGGGAGGGCCTGGTGGCTACAACTATCCACCTCAACCAGTTTACGCCCATATTGGTGTCCCCATGCCACACCAATATCATCCTCAGGTCAATCAACGACTACCATTCTTAGCCACTCTATATCTACCAAATCTATCGATATTGACAAATGATCCCATATTACATTCTCCTTTTTGGCCAGTTATTCCTGCTAAATTGCCTTCTGATATCCCAAAATTTGACAGTAAACCTGGTGAAGACCCTAATAACCATGTTATGACTTTTCATCTATGGTGTTCATCAAATTCACTAATGGATGATTCTATCTGGTTACGTATTTTCCAGCGTACACTTATGGGTTCAACAACCAAATGGTACATTGAGTTACAATGCGGAAATTTTCAAGATTTTAATTCCCTTGCCATGGATTTTCTAACACACTTTCAATTACCCATCTGTTACGAGACTAGTACAAAACTATTGACCTCCCTTCATTAAACCAACTCCGTACATATATCTAATCATATTCATAAGTGGAGACGACGACGACGGTTGATCAAAACAACCATTCATGTTCAGTTACTGGATAAATGGTTCAATAAATATCTTTTACCTTTGATTTCTCATGACGTAGCCATGGGTGTTGTCGTTACTGAAGAGGAATCCATTGCTCAAGCCCAATATCTGGACTTGGTTTATACCCTATCTGGTACTTTGTATGAATTTATTTTGAATTCTCCCCATACATCAATCGATATGTTGACACTCAGAACTGAAATGGGTTGCAACAAATCAATCTCGAGGCAACCTCGAACCACTTTGGATTAGAAGCTGCCCCTTCCAACCCGAGAGGGATCTCTCGAAAACTGTCACAATATGATTTTGAATAAGCGTGAAAAAGGTGGGCAGATTTATGGGTAAATGATGGTCTTGGATTTTAGAGTTTGGGGGTTAAACCAGGGAGATGGTCCATTAGGCATGGAGTCAAATGAAAACTGAAAGAAGGAGACAATAGAAGAGATCAAAAAACTTGCGGAAAGTGAGGCAAAGTAAGTCTATCTTTCAGTGCTTTGATAAATCGTGGTGTGGTAGCAGAAAAAGGAAAGGAAAGGCCGACGTAGCAGAGAATATGTGTAGAATTCGGAAAATACAGATTGGTCTTACACCCGCTAATAGCTGGTGCAGAGGAAAGACAATAAATAATTACAGAAAACCATAATCCATTCGTTATAGTAGTGGTCGTACTAAAGTATAACGAAGCACATCAGTTAGAAGAAAACGGAATTGTAATGCAGTTGTGACGGAATAAGGAAAAAATAAACAATATGGTTAAGACGATATCAATTGCGGGTAAGGAACATATAAATGAATTCCAAACATATTTAACATAGCTGAAAAGAAGAAGAACATGCTGAAAGAAATCGACCGTGATGAATCTCACAGTCACAAGGAAAAAATCATCTTTATTACTCCATTAATGGCTTACAAATTAACTCAGCAATTACAAAGAACCCCTCTTGACAGAGGTTCCCCCCAGTGTTGCGCTCATGTGCCCCCCCTTTTAATTGTTACATCTAACCATTATTTAACTACCCTCACCCGCAATACGTTACACAACTCATATTTTTGTGTTTACAAAAAATAATCTAAAAGAAATGTGAAACGCTTCATCTTCATAGGCTCTGCGGCTGCCAGATGCTTCGCCAGTTTTGTTGAACCGTTATTTATCATTCGACAGTTGGACAGGGATTTCTGTGTGTAATCCATGTGTTTGGTTTTGCTTTTAACGTCCGGTGTCACCGTGCCTGTTATTATTTGAACCTGTTCTAAAAATAAAGTAGCTCGACCAGAAAAATACTGAAATCGACAACTCCGCGAGCAATTTGCAAGTTACTGTTCTGCTCAATCAGATCGCAATTGTGAAAACTGCCGCATACTCATCCTTAATTTCTAATAATTCCCTTATCCTCTTTCATTTCCCTGCTAAAAAAATTTAATGCGAAGGCTGTTTGATTTTGGCAGGTCAGACTGGACTGTACCGAGAAGAGACACCCAAAAATGAGAGGCCATGCGTTTGCCAATGAAAAATAATATTCGCCCTACAGATAGTCCATCTATGTCTAACGACACAGTGATATATCAGAGTGCGCTGGCCAAACGTATCAATGGATTTCTTTGTAGTTCCTCAATATGAACGTCTGTTATTTAGAGATACAGAATGTTTACGACCATTGAAAAGGTCATCTTCTTCATCCATGCTCCATAATATATCTGAATAACGATGCGAGTAAACCTCACTGTCTGAAAAGGCCTCCGGGAAGCTACCATATAGGAAGAAGATGGTAAAATTGTGTCATTTTGAGCGGCGCCATCTGCACAATACTCGAAAGAATATAGTGGACTTGCAAGTGAACCCATGGGAAAGTCGTAAGGTGAGTTGTTCTCAAACACCTGGTTCTTCCAATCTTTCAAATATTGTTGCGAAGCTGCGCCTGGTTGCCCATCATCGTTGGTTTGAGAAGGGCCATGTCGAGTTTCTCCCTGCAATACATACTCATCATTTACTTCGTGAATGGGAATTACCTGTGGCAGAATATCATCTTGCAGATATTGGGTTTTTCTTGTCTGAACCGCTGCATCTTCAGTACTTGGTGTCGGGAAGCTATTCGAAGGCTCTGCACCATCATGGTCGGGCGGTCTTTGAGATGAAGTTGGACGGCAGTGAGAGCGTAGTGAACGTTCAAAATGTACTCTGTTGTCAACCTTTTGGCCGCCTTTGCCACTCTTTGAACCGTTACTAATCGATTTGACAGGTGAGGTATTGATGATTCCTTTGATGTTGGTCTTCTCTTTGAAACGCTTATGTCGATTTTTTAAACGTTGCCTGATTATTCTCTGGGGAGATAATCATAGACCTGTGTATCGACATCATTCTTCTCTTTTCTATGCTTTAAACAATATGGGTCTTACAGGTCCATGGTTTCCACCGGCAAAGCAAGGCGAGCACAGGCCTCCGCAGAGCAGATTGACCACCGAGCATGCCTATCGTTAGACCTGTTTCCCCATAACACTTATGAGTAGCATCCTAATTACTGAACCAAGTTAAAAAACTGAGCAGTTTTATGTTTCCAAATTGCTTGTCAGGGTGCCCTTGGAAACGTGGATTGTTTCTTCGCTCCATCAGATATACTGCCAGTCCATCGGAAATGAAGAAAACCGCAGTTATTAGTAACCACAACTCAGAGCCAAAAGGCTTCATAAAATCCCACCCAAAACTAATGATATCTTGATCTTTGAGTGGGACTACTACCACTAGACCAGAGTCGAAGAAAGGTTGTGTAAACTCTACTAGTTGAGCACGGTTTGTTGTAATGGTCACGTCTCCTGCAACTGCATAAGTTTCTTAATCTTAAATTGTTGAATAAGATTATCGTAGCTCGGCAGTGCATCAACCCCATTACCGAACGGGATGTAAATAACGGCATAATTGAGTGTTTTAATGGCCGCTTCAAACACTTTCACGCAGAATCTCGTGATGTTCGTTTCATTCTTTCCAACAGAAACTAATTCAGTGAAGTATCTCTTCCAAGGCACGCCGACTCTCAATATCCTGGAGAAGAAAATGGCGTGGTTTGGTTTCGCAGTGCATGTATACTCTAGAGAAGAATAATTTCACACCAAAGTAATGAGTTGATTAGGGTCTCCTCCTCCCAAGACTATTATTTTCACGTAATGGATCAACTACATTCAAACTTGGAGATAAATTGTCGATTATTACTATCATGGCCATTTGGAACATCAGAGTACTTATCAATACATTTCTTTAGAAATTCCTTGCTAAGCAATAGTTTGCCTCCATCTGTTTGAGGTGGTTCAGTTGTTATTTGTGGAAGAGCGACTTTAGGAACAAGACCCTGTATGCTGACACAATAATTGTCCCAATCGAACTTGTTAAAATAATCCAGAACTCTAAATAAAACCTCCAATGGACCACGTAGTGATGCATGGAAAAGATGAAAAATATACAGGACCAATGTCTCCAAAGCATATGTAGAAATAAGTCCATGATGGGCGCCAAGAATACGGATTTCATAATAGCACCATGCTTTAACAAGTATAATACTACGTTTGAATAAGTGTTTCTTCCCAATCAACAGATTAACCTCCTTAAGAAAGCATAGGGTACCAAGTCCTCCAAGCTTATTGAAGGAGATGTCTACAACAATGTTTTCAACAAGACATTTCACAAGCTTGACTTTGGGCAAATTTAACAGTTGGAGATGCTGGAAACAACTTCGATGGTAGGAGGGAAGAACTTCAACATTGAGACCTCAGGCCTATCATCAAATCTCCACCATCATAACAACAAATGATCCAAACAAGCAGGCAACACTTTTCAATCATGTGATAGCACATCAAAGATCGCCTTCAGAAATGGAACTCAACATTTTCAAGGCATATGAACTCAGACGGACTACAATGTCTTCAATAAGTAATTTTAAACCTAAATATCATTAATATAGAACCAATTCCTCCATATGTTGATCGTAGCATTGTAGCCATGGAACAAACCATCAACAAGTGGAGCAACACATTCTTCAAAAATGGGTGATGAAGGAGACCCAGTGCTACCATATACATGATAAAATGTAAATGAACGAGAACCAAATTGTACCTTGGGAAGCACAGTCAATTTTGATATCTGTTACAACATCGACTCCCTCTAGGGATGGTACTTTCTCGTAAAGTGCCAAGAACAATAGACCAGGTGCCTCATCCATTGGGAGACCTTGCGCGAAAGCTGTAATTCTGAGTTCTACCGCCAGTGAAATCACCATCGAAAAATTTTAATGGAGTCGCCAGAGCATGTGCAACCAATATTTGCCTATGACCGGCTGCTCAACCAGGCCTTAGGACTATGACAATGTCATTCTCCCAGGGATAGATATCAACTTAGAAAATCCCCGGCAACGGCGCCAAAATGTTGACACTCAGAACTGAAATGGGTTGCAGCAAATCAATCTCGAGGCAACCTCGAACCACTTTGGATTATAAGCTGCCCCTTCCAACCCGAGAGGGATCTCCAAAAAAATGTCACAATATGATTTTGAATAAGCGTGAAAAAGGTGGGCAGATTTATGGGTAAATGATGGTCTTGGATTTTAGAGTTTGGGGGTTAAACGAGGGAGATGGTCCATTGGGCATGGAGTCAAATGAAAACCGAAAGAAGGAGACAATATCAGAGATCAAAAAACTTGCGGAAAGTGAGGCAAAGTAAGTCTATCTTTCAGCGCTTTGATAAATCGTGGTGTGGTAGCAGAAAAAGGAAAGGAAAGGCCGACGTAGCAGAGAATATATGTAGAATTCTGAAAATGCAGATTGGTCTTACACCCACTGATAGCTGGTGCAGAGGAAAGACAATAAACAATTACAAAAAAACATAATCCATTCGTTATAGTAGTGGTCGTACTAAAGTATAACGAAGCACATCAATTAGAAGAAAATGGAATTGTAATGCAGTTGTGACGGAATAAGGAAGAAATAAACAATATGGTTAAGACGATATCAACTGCGGGTAAGGAACATATAAATGAATTCCAAACATATTTAACACAGCTGAAAAGAAGAAGAACATGCTGAAAGAAATCGACCGTGATGAATCTCACAGTCATGCGAGGAAAAATCATCTTTATTACTCCATTAATGTCTTACAAATTAACTCAACAATTACAAATAACCCTGTAAACGGAGGTTTTGATGTTGGAGCTCCTTAAAAAGCCCCTTTAATTGTTACATCAGCATTATTTTACACCTTTTAATTGTTACATCTAACCATTATTTAACTACCCTCACCCGCAATACGTTACACAACTCATATTTTTGTGTTTACAAAAAATAATCTAAAAGAAATGTGAAACGCTTCATCTTCATAGGCTCTGCGGCTGCCAGATGCTTTGCCAGTTTCGTTGAACCATTATTTATCATTCGACAGTTGGACAGGGATTTCTGCGTGTAATCCATGCGTTTGGTTTTTCTTTTAACGTCGGGTGTCACCCTGCCTGTTATTATTTGAACCTGTTCTAAAAATAAAGTAGCTCGACCAGAAAAATACTGAAATCGACAACTCCGCGAGAAATTTGCAAGTTACTGTTCTGCTCAATCATATCGCAATTGTGAAAACTGTCGCATACTCATCCTTAATTTATAATAATTCCCTTATCCTCTTTCATTTCCCTGCTAAAACCATTTAATGCGAAGACTGTTTGAGTTTGGCAGGTCAGATTGGACTGTACTGAGAAGAGACACCCAAAAATGAGAGGCCATGCGTTTGCCAATGAACAATAATATTCTCCCTACAGATAGTCCATCTATGTCTAACGACACAGTGATATATCGGAGTGCGTTGGCCAAACATATCAATGGATTTCTTTGTAGTTCCTTAATATGAACGTCTGTCATTTAGAGATACAGAATGTTTACGACCATCGAAAAGGTCATCTTCTTCATCCATGCTCCACAATATATCCGAATAATGATGCGAGTAAACCTCGTTGTCTGAAAAGGCCTCTGAGAAGCTACCATATAGGAAGAAGATGGTAAAATTGTGTCATTTTGAGTGGCGCCATCTGCACAGTACTCGAAAGAATATAGTGGACTTGCAAGTGAACCCATGGGAAAGTCGTAAGGTGAGTTGTTCTCAAACACCTGGTTCTTCCAATCTTTCAAATATTGTTGCAAAGCTACGCCTGGTTGCCCATCGTCGTTGGTTTGAGAGGGACCATGTCGAGTTTCTCCCTGCAATACATACTCATCATTTACTTTGTGAATGGGAATTACCTATGGCGGAATATCATCTTGCAGATATTGGGTTTTGCTTGTCTGAACCGCTGCATCTTCAGTACTTGGTGTCGGGAAGCTATTCGAAGGCTCTGCACCGTCATGTTCAGGCGGTCTTTGAGATGAAGTTGGACGGAAGTGAGAGCGTAGTGAACGTTCAAAATGTACTCTGTTGTCAACCTTTTGGTCGCCTCTGCCACTCTTTGAACCGTTACTAATCGATTTGACAGGTGAGGTATTGATGATTCCTTTGATGCTGGTCTGCTCTTTGAAACGCTTATGTCGATGTTTTAAACGTTGCCTGATTATTCTCTAGGGAGATAATCATAGACCTGTGTATCGACATCATTCTTCTCTTTTCTATGCTTTAAACAATATGGGTCTTACAGGTCCATGGTTTCCGCCGACAAAGCAAGGCGAGCACAGGCCTCCGCAGAGCAGATTGACCACCGAGCATGCCTATCGTTAGACCTGTTTCCCCATAACACTTATGAGTAGCATCCTGATTACTGAACCAAGTTAAAAAACTGAGCAGTTTTACGTTTCCAAATTGCTTGTCAGGGTGCCCTTGGAAACGTGGATTGTTTCTACGCTCCATCAGATATACTGCCAGTCCATCAGAAATGAAGAAAACCGCAACTATTAGTAACCAAAACTCAGAGCCGAAAGGCTTCATAAAATCCCACCCAAAACTAATGATATCTTGATCTTTGAGTGGGACTACTACCACTAGACCAGAGTCGAAGAAACATTGTGTAAACTCTACTAGTTGAGCACGGTTTGTTGTAATGGTCACGTCTCCTGCAACTACATCAAGTTTCTTAATCTTAATTTGCTGAATAAGATAATCGTAGCTCGGCGGTGCATCAACCCCATTACCAAACAGGATGTAAACAACGGCATCATTGAGTGTTTTAATGGCCACTTCAAACACTTTCACGCAAAATCCCGTGATGTTTGTTTCATTCTTTCCAACATAAACTAATTCAGTGAAGTATCTCTTCCAAGGCATGCCGACTCTCAATATCCTGGAGAAGAAAATGGCGTGGTTTGGTTTCGCAGTGCATGTATACTCTAGAGCAGAATAATTCCGCACCAAAGTAATGAGTTGATTAGGGTCTTCTCCTCCCAAGACTATTATTTTCACGTAATGGATCAACTACATTCAAACTTGGAGATAAATTGTCGATTATTACTATCATGGCCATTTGGAACATCAGAGTACTTATCAATACATTTCTTTAGAAATTCCTTGCTAAGCAACAGTTTGCCTCCATCTGTTTGAGGTGGTTCAGCTGTTATTTGTGGAAGAGCGACTTTAGGAACAGGACCCTGTATGCTAACACAATAATTGTCCCAATCGAACTTGTTAAAATAATCCAGAACTCTAAATAAAACCTCCAGTGGACCCCGTAGTGATGCATGGAAAAGATGAAAAATATATAGGACCAATGTCTCCAAAGCATATGTAGAAATAAGTCCATGATGGGCGCCAAGAATATGGCTTTCATAATAGCACCATGCTTTAACAAGTATAATACTACGTTTGAATAAGTGTTTCTTCCCAATCAACAGATTAACCTCCTCAAGAAAGCAAAGGGTACCAAGTCCTCCAAGCTGATTGAAGGAGATGTCTACAACAATTTTTTCAACAAGACATTTCACAAGCTTGACCTTGGGCAGATTTAATAGTTGGAGATGCTGGAAACAACTTCGATGGTAGGAGGGAAGAACTTCAACATTGAGACCTCGTGCCTATCATCAAATCTCCACCATCATAACAACAAATGATCCAAACAAGAAGGCAACACTTTTCAATCATGTGATAGCACATCTAAGATCGCCTTTAGAAATGGAACACAACATTTTCAAGGCATATGAACTCAGACGGACTACAATGTCTTCAATAAGTAATTTTAAACCTAAATATCATTAATATAGAACCAATTCCTCCATATGTTGACCGTAGCATTTTAGCCATGGAACAAACCATCAACAAGTGGAGCAACACATTCTTCAAAAATGGGTGTTGAAGGAGACCCAGTGCTACCATATACATGATAAAATGTAAATGAACGAGAACCAAATTGTACCTTGGGCAGCACAGTCAATTTTGATATCTGTTACAACATGATCCATCAAAACCATCCTCCACCACTCACGCAGATGGAGTTATCGGTTTCGTCAAAACCCAATCCAGTTCATAGTCAACCGAAGCGACTAATCGCTCAGTCACTGCCCCCACTACCATATCGAATTCACTCTCACCAACCTCCACCCCGACTCAAGTATATGAGGTGAATGTAGTTCAATGTGCTTCTATGCAACAGTTAGGGGGGAAGAAGAAAACAAAGAATAAACGGAAGAAAAAAAAACAATCCAACTAAAAATGCAAAATCTCAAGCACAACCACCTGCTACTGAGAAACAACCGTAGCGAAAATCAAAATTTCCATGTCTCATTTGTGGTGATGATCACTACACATGAGATTGTCCTCATCGCTACGAAGTTGCAAAAAATTTTAAAGGAAATTCTCAACCCATTGTGTTAACACATCCTTTTCCACAGCAGCAGTCATTGATTGCACAAGCTCCTGCACCTCGGACAAGAGGTAATCCAAATCATCCTCCTAGTGAGGAAGCTTCATCGAGTGCACACATTTACATGTTTAATGGGATATATTTGACCACTCATACTACGACATATGACACAACTCCAGCTAAATCTGATAATGAAAAAGTAACTAATGTTACTAGATCGGATCCACCATCCACCACCGTTACTCCTCCATATGGGTCACTCTAGAGGGAGAAAACTACCTTTGAATCTATCTTATGTCCACCCAAGAGTACAATTTGGCAGTCAAATTTCAATCCTAATTCACGTGCTGCTCAAAACTACAACATCGTTGAAGATTTGGCCCAAGCATCGTGTGCTATGTCAGCTCTCAAAGTTCTACAACATTTCCCTAATCAACGTAGGAATCTCTTGCTAGCCATCGGAGCAATAGATCCTGAGTCATATAATAATATCATGTTTAACCTGGATAATTTTAAATCGTGACTCTCTCACTAGATTTCTTTCCAGATCGATGTCGTTTTCCACAATCAACATATTCATCGCACGATCTTGGATGAGGGAGCTTCCACATGTGTCATGTCTTTGGCTTGTTGGAAAGTCCTCAAATCGCCTAGTCTTAATCAATCTCCCACCATGTTACAATAATTTGATGGGAGAGGATTTCGTCCTCATGGACTATTACAGTCCTTAGTCATTCAATTGGGAGGCAAGACTATTTCAGTAGATGTTGAGGTAGTCGATGCTACCCTCGATTACAACTTGATGTTAGGAAGAAGTTGATTTTATGCTATGACTTTCGTCGCTTCCTCGGTGTTTTGGCGTGTCCAGTTTCACCATTAAGGTAAAATTGTGACCATTGATCAGTTAGATCACTGCACCCCCAACGCTCGCACTCAAATGGCCAACAACATTCCTTTTCTGGGAGATTTGAATATCACTTATGAAAGTGTTGGAGTAGGTCTCTTGAAAGAATCTTCACTTATGGGTACCTTTCATGCACCTCTTCCTCCTGCTACGCAACATATCGCAACAATCAATATGATCTCGACTGTGGTACATCAATCCTACAAATCATTTGATCCATGGATCGTGCCTATTCCTTTGGAATTTGATGTACTAGGTGACACCATGCCACTTAGTTCTACAAAGGTTGAATACGATGCCATCCAGTCTGCCTCTCCTTCACTAGACGACCAACATCTGCCGGTGCATATGACTTATTTGTTATCATCATGATTAGATTCCCGAATCCCTATCCTCTACTTTCGATTACATCCTACATATTTTTCCATCCGATGAATGTATTATGGAAAGGCTTAGTATGGAGGAGGCACCATGGGATGACAACCACCATCGTTCATCCTTTCTTCCATGTTTGGATGACATTGAGAAATATATATCCTCTATATTTCCTAGCGATATCGTCAACTATCCCCAATCTCCAATACTCACTCATGATACCATCTCCAAGGGGAATTTGGGAAACATATCTTCTACGATTACAGTCGATATATCAACCAAAGAAGGTATTGAGGAAAACATGCAGCTAGGTGCCAATTGTTCAGTTGAAGAAGTTGAAACTTACACCACCTTGTTCAAGGAATTCCATGACATCTTCGCTTGGAGTTATGAAGAAATGTCAGGGATCGATCCATCGAACGTTGTGCATGAAATAAAGACTTACCCAGGAGTTAAACCTGTAAGACAAAAACTTCCCTCGATTCATTCTAAGAAAACCATGGCCATAAAGGAAGAAGTCGAAAATTTGTTAAAGTCTGGTTTTATTTATCCTGTCCCTCTGACCGAATGGGTTTCCAACATCATTATAGTCGCTAAGAAATAGGGGACCATTCATGTTTGCGTTGATTATCGGGATCTTAATAAGGATTTTCCTAAGGACAATTACCCTACACCCTTTGTCAACAAAATTATCGATAATTGTGTTGGAAGAGTCATTTTCTCCTTTATGGATGGATTTTCCAGATAAAACCAGATTGAGATTCTACTAGCTGATTAACATAAAACAACCTTCATCTTCCCTTGGGGGACTTTCGCTTATCGAAAATTACCTTTTGGCCTTAAAAAATTTGGAGCTACTTTTGAGTGGCCCATGTCATATGCATTCCATGATATCAAACATATTGTTAAACCCTACCTCGATGACTTTCCCGCTCACTCGTCTCATCGACGAGATCACATTGGTCACCTACAAGCCATTTTTCTTCAATGCCAGTTTTACAACATCCGTTTGAACCCCCACAAATGAATTTCCTCAGTCGAATTAGGGAGACTCTATGGATTCATAGTCTCCAAATATGGGATTAGGGTGGATCCCTTAAAAGTCAAAGCCATTCTAGCTTTACCTCCTCCCAAAAATCTGACCCAACTACAAATTTTGCAAGGGAAGGAAAACTTTCTTCACCGCTTCATTTGCAATTACGCTGAAATCACCAAAGGATTTATGATATTGTTGCAAAAGGATGCCCCTTTCATATGGGATGAAAGTGCTCAACGCTCATTTAATGCTCTCAAGCATGCCTTAACAAATACACCTCTTTTGCACCCACCGAATTATGTGAAAGACTGTATCCTTTGATTGGTTGCCTCTACTTCCACTATTGCTATGGTATTAGTACAAGAGGATGATGACGACAATGAACATGTGATCTACTATCTCAGTAAGAGTCTATCAGGTCTCGAACTCCAATATTCGCATGTCGAAAAGTTGGATTTGGTAGCAGTTATTTCCATCCAGAGATCCTTCCATTACATTCTATTATGCACTACCATGGTCATTGCAGACTCAAACCCCATGTACCAAATCTGGACTCATCAAGTACTTGGGGGAAAATATTCCAAATGGATCATTATTCTCCAAGAATTCGATCTCAAGTTTTCCAAATCAAAAACTAAAAAATCATTGGTTTTCGTGAAATTGATTTGCGATCTTCCCCATACTGATGAGGATATTGTGCCCAGTGATTCTCTTCCTGATGAATCCATGTTCCTTATTAGTACGTCTGATCCTTGGTACGAATATATCCTTCTCTATCTCCAAACCCAATGCTTTCATCCTAACATTTCACGTGATGAACGACGTCGCATTCGACACCACTCAAAATGCTACCTCATCATCGGTGACACTTTATACCGTCGTGGAATTGGTATTGTCATACGACGGTGTTTAACCCACGACGAGGCTGAACGAGTGTTAAATGAATATCATCTTGGAGCTTGTGGCGGTCATCTTTCTAGGATGGCTACAGCCTAGAAAATCTTACGTCCCGGTTATTTTTGGCCTTATCTATTCAAAGATTGCATCAAAGTCATTAAATAATTCCCACCCTGTCAAATAATTCAGAGGAAAGCACGTACCCACCATGCTCTGTTGCATCCCATTGTCGTTGTCGGCCCCTTTGCAAAATGGGGAATCGATTTTATGCAATGTAAGCCTGCCTCATTCTGGGGGCACGTTTATATCATCGTTGTCGTTGATTATTTAACTAAATGGGTTGAGGATATGCCTACATTTCTTAATGATGGTTGCACTGCCACACTTTTTGTGTTTAACCACATCATCACTCAATTCAGTGTTTCGGAAGCTATTGTAACTGATCATGGATCACATTTCCAGAACCAGATGATGGGTGAATTGTGCACCAAGTTGGGTTTTCACCATGAAAACTCATCCCCCTACTATCTTCTCGCGAATGGACAAGTTGAAGCCATCAAAAAAGTCATGAAGACCATGTTGCAATGCATGGTGGGACCAAACAAAACCTCTTGGCACTTTCAACTCTTCTCCACACTCAGGACCAATTGAACTTCAATGAAAACCACAACTGGATTCACGTTGTTCCAATTGGAATATGGAATAGAAGTTGTGTTACCAATTGAATGTGAGATCCCATCGTTGAAACTTACCGTAAAACGCATACCTCACACTTTTGTTGAAGAGGAACGATTCCTATATTTAACCAAGTTGGATGAAACTCATCGTGATGCTACTCTCATCAACGAGATGTATCAAAAACACATGAAAAATCAATATGATAAATCTGTTCAACCTCATGCTTTCGCAGAAGGAGATCTAGTCCTAGTCTATGATCAAGATCATGACAAACAAACTGGGGGCAGGAAAGTTAGAACCCATGTGGCACAAACCTTACATCATAAAATGTGTGCTACATAGAGATGCCTACGAGTTAGTAGACTACGATGGAATATCTCTCGGTGAGCCTCGAAATGGTCTTTACCTCAATAAGTATTATGCATAGAATATATTGCATGTGTGCTTTGTACATTATTGTACTATATACTCTTGACTTGGTGTGTCTTTTCTTTTGTGTGCACGATTTATGCCTCAACTGCTTATACTTTGCTTTGTGATTGAATGCAAAGATGACATCACCATTTCCCATCTATTTCAGGTTTGCATATGGCACTAGTCGACACACCCAGAACATCGCTTATGCAGCTTGGTTCATCTACCACTCTGGAAAGTTAGTGAATTCAGGAGGAATTTGCCTTGAATCTGTAGCCAATAACATGGAATAATATCATGTCGTCATCAAAATTTTAACCGAAGCCTCCTCTCTAGGTATAACTCAATTGATTATAAACCTAGACTCTCAACTCATGGTCCGTCAATTTAATCGTGAGTACATCATTCGCAACTCGATTTTACTACGTCTCCACCTAAGGGTACGTCTTCTCGAAAGATCATTTGAATTTCCCCAATACAGACACATATCAAGAGAACTCAATACAACTTCGGATCTGTTAGCAAATTACATGTTGGATTGGTATCTTGCGCATAGAAAAGCATTTGAAACATAAATCATATGTACAAAAACATCACATGAAAACACAAAAATACAACATAGGTAGCCGCAAAACTCATATATATGTGTGTGTGTGTGTTTGTGTGTGAGTGTGTGATAGAAAATGTTTTTTAAGTACACCATACAAAAGTACATAACAAGGAAAAACTTGGGGCTTCATGCCCATAGTATCATCATAAGGACTACAAAATATTTGAGGACTCTACTCATCCTCCTCTATCACACTGAGAACAAAACCGTGATGAATCTTTGCCTCCAAAAGCACAGTACTTCTGTATTAAATCATAAGGATGTTCTAAGAAATTGACACACAGTCCAATAGCCTCCACGGCTGAAAGTCAAACCCCCCTTCTATTACAAATCATGAAATAAATAGACAAATAAAATAACAAACTATCTCTAATTTCTTGGAATCAAATCCAATCTGCATGCTAAAAAATAAAATTAAGCTAGAATAAGCCTCGAATGAAGGAGACTTTGGTCTTGTGAAGATTGGACTTATCCCTTTAAATCTACACGTTACTGCCATCTGTACATCTGAATGCCTGGATATTCTCCTTAAATTATTCTTTAAATATGGATATTATCTTTATCCTTTGATTCTCTGTTGATATTATGCTTTGAAAGTGGAAAAAACCTTGGTTACTCACATGATAGACACATATCTAGAACTAATGATGAAACCTCTGCCACTTTTCCTCTTTGGATACCCTCACTATTGCGCGTATACCTCTGAATGGAAGATTTAAATCACAACTTGTTAATTTGGTTCCATGAGTCCTCCTAGAATATGTTTAATATCTTTAATCGATCAAAATATGTCTGTTGATTTCATGCCTTAAGAAGCTCTGTCATCTGTCATCTGAATCCTGATTATCATGCAAAATGAAATCCACCACTGCAATATTTCCCAACATTGCAAGCACCCTTCTAGCCATGATCTGTCTTATACTCTTTGCAATGGAATACCAATCAGAAGAGGTGCCAGTTTCATATTCATGGGATGCAGCTCTTGAAATATCTTCAAATGTAATTTTAGGGTGCCCTTGATGCCTCAAGACAAATGGAAGAAAGAGGTCTCCCAACCACATACACATGACACACAAATATATAATGCAATCCATCCAACTCTTGTTTTTGAACCCTACCCAAGAGTTCAACCTGTAAGATGTCCCCAATACATAATACTGGACTTGGAAGCCTAAACAATTGTAATTCATTCTCCTATAACATTGGGTACTCTTAATAGATATACATCCAGACATAGTCTTCACAGGGAGATCTATCATATGGCATGGACCCATCCAATACATAACTTTAGATTCCTAGTGATGAGCTGGAATAACCAAACCGAAAGTGAACTACGTTTGTCGAATATATAGGAGTCCCCCTCTAGAAGTAAGCTTGGAATGGGTGTATTTTAACTTCGTGCACAATAGACAAATTCTTGAGAAACCTATAAGTTAATGTCTCAGGGACATTTCTACTGCTTTATCCTTTACTTGACCAATAAGATGGTCGACCATCTTCTATATCCTTTGGATCCAATGTATAGATGATGCTTTCATCCGGATAGTTTTCGGTGTTCGAAGCACAAATAGGCTCACATATGCAACTTTTCTCCATGGGGGGTCAAATAAGTGCATGTGCCATCTTGCCATAGACTCTTTGTTCCATATTCAAATTTGTCCATGTTAAATCTTTACTTGATCTTGGTCCTCCAGAAATTCTCATTTTATCCTCTTCCATCACAGAATTACATTTGGATACTTCTAGACATATTTTGATGCAGAGGTCTTTAAAGCATCTACTTTCAACCACAATTCAACAACAGGAACATGAAACTGCAGTAAGGCGAGCAAGATCCATGGGTTCATCCAGGTAATTGAATGTTTTCCATTGATGATTACACTTGAATTCATGCTTGGTGCATTTGGAAACATTATTAAAATGAGAAATCAATTTGACAACCAGGCAGTAAATAAAAACCCTGTGGCATCTCCCTTCGATTTTACACTTGGCATTCCTATGCACTGGGAAATTTGTGTTTTCTATGGAATTTGTAGAATTGGTCCAACACCTCGTCATTTTAGTAATTTACTCAATGCGTTGTGTAACGCCCTCATGGGTGCCTTGGTGGCTTGAAGCATGGACTTTGGCACTATCAATTTTTCTGTGTGTGCCACGATTGGATCTTTGCCTTGTATTGTGAGTTGTTTCGTTAACATTTGTGTAAAGTGTTGTCAATGCTTGTCATTCGAAGATAACAAGGTGTCTTGTTTATTTTTGCATATATGGAAGATATACCACATCGATGGGAATAACTAACAAGATGTTGCTAATATATGTTGATCGTTGCAATGCACTTTGACACATAGTGCATGTTATTTTCCCCCTTGTGGTGCTCCTCCCTTGATGGATTTGGTGCTTGATATCTTGGCCACTTACTTGGTGTTGTATGATTTGGCATGCAACTTATATCGCTCTCGTGTGTCGCTCTCGTGTGATTGGCTTGGCTTTGGACTTACAGATTCATCTTAATTCCTAATATTTTTATTTTTTTAATTAAAAATAATTAAAAATCATCCATATAAGCCCGAGAACAAACACCAAACCTTGAAAAAACAAACTTTTGCCAAATTACACAATTTTTTCAACAAATTTTTACATGTACTAACATTTGGCTCCTACTAGGGATGGAGTCCTCCCTGCGAGGTGCCAAAGAACTCGTAGACCTTGTGCCTGATCCATTGGGCCACTCCCACCTTTTCTGAAACCCCCAACATGAAAATTGTGACCTGATTTGAAACCAACTAAGTCTACCCTACTTTGTTGAGCACAAGTGTCAAATTAAGTGATCTCAAATTTCCAGTAAATCCAATCAAGTAGTTTCTCACATAATTTGACTGCTTGATTGTGCTTCAACAAGATGACGATTGGAACATGTAATAGCAAAGGCAATTCATGTTGTAGTTTGTCTCCAGAGGGAAAAAATGGCTGAAAATATAAGTTGAAACACTCCTCCATATAATCCTCTATAAGCTCTTTAAAATCAAAGGACAAAGACAATAATGTATCTTTTTGGTTATGCTAAAATAAAGCTTCAATAGAAAGACCCTGAAATTGAACAGTTAGGGGTATTTCCTGATTTTTTAAAACCTCAAGCTCTTTCTCAATGTCCTTGACAAATTCATCCAAAAACTAGATTTTATCTTCTGAACTACATTTACATGACTTTAAATAAGAAGGCAAAAATGAAGAAAAGTTTTCTTCCACTTCCTCATCGGTGTATGTATCGTTACATTCTCTAAAACCTTGAATGGAAAGTGAGTCTGCTACAAACTCTCCTTTTTCTACCCATGTTTCCAAGAAAATAACCCCCAAAAATGTAAAAAGGTCTTATGGATTTGGCAGGTAAACCTTCAACCCAGCTTCTACATTTGCCTTGGAATGAATCATAAAACAGCCTAAGGAATACATCTTCATTATTGATTCTAAGAAGTTCATTAAACTCACGAAAATTTGATATATGCTTCAAAGTCAAACTCAAATCATCACCATTAAATTTTGGACCATTGCTTAAACAATATCCATCCTTGGGTAAAGGATTTGGAAAACCATAACTCTGTGAAAAGTCCAAACATGCATACCTTGAAACAATTGTAGCAGTATTTGAGTTCTTCATCAAATCCAATGGAGTCACTAGTACCTTTTTCAAGATTTAAAACCTTCAGATAGTGGAGTCGCCATTAATACTCTAACATCTGGATACAACTGATAATGGAATCGTCAGGTGGATGATTTACATCCTCTTTGTGTATAACTGTTGTCCACCATCAACAATCAGATCTGAACTTTGTCGTTTATCCCAAGGAAGATTTCACCTTCACTCCCCGACAATGGAGCCAAAATTTTTATCACTTGGTAATTTCTTTGGGATGTATCAAAGAAACCCCAAGGTAACCTCAAACCAACTTTAGGTTGGACTCTGACCCTTCCAACTAGAGAGGGCTCTCTTAGATGTCTAATGACTGGTAATAGCTCAAAGGATTCATCAATAAATGCACAGAGGTCAGATTCTGCAATAAGACAGGTTTGGTTTTTTTCTTTTTAAAGGGTTGGTAGGACAAGCAAGAGAAGGAAACCATTGGGTAATGGAGTCAAAGCCTAAAACTTACAAATATTGAGTCAATATTTGATGGTGTACTTTCATAAAGCAAAGGAAAAGTAACTATTTTTCTTTGGTAAATGATGAGTATTTGAATGGCAACAGAAAAGAGAAAAGGATAGCCCATTACACTAAGAGCACCTAACAAAGGGTGAGTTCTTAATGTAACTTTAGAAGAAAAACAAAAAGGAGATAGATCACCATGGACAGAGCACCGAATATAGATGAATTCTGAACATGAAATCCTTAACACCTAAACAAGTATTTATTTTATGAATGGAGCATCAAATGTAGATTAATTCCAAACATTTACTCTCAGCTAAATACCAGAAAGAGCAAACAATAATGGAGATAAGCATTAACATGAAAAACACACTAAGAACAACACCGTGATGAATCTTTACCTCCGAAAGCAAAGTACTTATGTATTAATTCATAAGGATGTTCTGATAAATTGACACACAGTCCAATAACCTCTTTGGCTGAAAGTCGAACCCCCCTTCCATTACAAATCATGAAATAAATAGACAAATAAAATAACAAAATATCTCTAATTTCTTGGAATCAAATCCAATCTACATGCTAAAAAATAAAATTAAGCTAGAATAAAACAAGAATGAAGGAGACATTGGCCTTGTGAAGCTTGGAATTATCCCTTAAAATCTACACTTTACTGCCATTTGTACATCTGAATGCCCGGATATTCTCCTTAAATTCTTCTTTAAATATGGATCTCATCTTTATCCTTTGATTCTCTGCTGATATTGTGCTTGGAAAGTGGAAAAAATATTGGTTACTCGTATGATAGACACATATCTGGAATTGAAACATCTACCACTGGTCCTCTTTGGATACCCTCCTTGCTGCACTTATACCTCTGAATGGAAGATTTAAATCACAACTTGCTGATTTGGTGCCATGCGTCCTCCTAGAATATATTTTATATATTTGATCGATCAAAATATGTCTATTGATTTTGTGCCTTAAGAATCTCTGCCATCTGTCATCCGAATCATGATTATCATGTAAAATGAAATCCACCACCGCAATATTTCCCAACATTGCAAGAACCCTTCTAGATCAGATCTGTCTTATACTCTCTGCAATGGAATACCAATCAGAAGAGGTGTCAGTTTCATATTCGTGGGATGCAGCCCTTGAAATATCTTCAAATGACATTTCAGGGTGCCCTTGATGCCTCAATACTGATGGAAGAAAGAGGTCTCCCAACCATATACACATGACACACATATATAATACAATCCATCCAACTATTGTTTTTGAACCCTACCTAAGAGTTCAACCTGAAAGATGTCCCCAATACATAATATTGGGCTTGGAAGCCTGAACGATTGTAATTCATCCTCTTGTAACACTGGGTACTCTTCAGATATATATGTACAGGCATAGTCTTCATAGGGAGACCAATCAGATGGCATGGAGCCATCCAATACAAAGCTTTTGATTCCTGGTGATGAGTTGGAATAACCAACCGAAAGTGAACTGTGTTTGTCGAATATATAGGAGTCCCCCTCTAGAAGTAATCTTAGAATGGGCGTATGTTAACTTCATGCACAACAGACAAATTCTTGAGAAACCTGTAAGTCAATGTCTCAGGGACATTTCTACTAATTTATCCTTTACTTGACCAATAAGATGTCCTACCATCTTCTATATCCTTTGGATCCAATGTATAGATGATACTTTCATCCTGATAGTTGTCGGTGTTGGAAGCACAAATAGGCTCACATATGCAACTTTTCTCCATGGGGGGTCTAATAAGTTCAAGGGATAGCTTTCCATAGACTCTATGTTCCATATTCAAATTTGTCCATGCTAAATCTTTACTTGAGCTTGGTCCTCCAGAAATTCTCATTTTATCTTCTTCCGTCACAAAATTAAATCTAGATACTTCTGGATAGATTCTGATGCAGAGGTATTTAAATCATCTACTTTCAACCACAATTCGACAGCAGGAACGGGAAATTGCAGTAAGGCAAGAAAGATCCATGGGTTCATTCAGGTAATTGAATATTCACCATTACCTTGACATGATTTCCATTGATGATTACACTTGAATTCATGCTTGGCACATTTGGAATTTGTTTAAATGAGAAATCAGTTTGACAACCAGGCGGTCAATAAAACCCTTGTGGCATCTCCCTTCTATTTTACACTTGGAATTCCTATGCATTGGGAAATTTGTGTTTTATCTGGAATTTGTAGAATTGATCCAACATCTCGCCATTTTAGTCATTTACTCAATGCATTGTGTAACGCGCTTGTGTGCGCCTTGGTGGCTTGAAGCTTAGAATTTGGTGCTATCAATTTTTTCGTGCATGCCACGATTGTCTCTTTGCCTTGTATTGTGAGTTGTTGCTTTAACATTTGTGTAAAGTGTTGTCAATGCTTTCCATTCGACGATAACAAGGTGCCTTGTTTATTTTTTCATATATGGAATATATCCCACATCGCTTGGAATAACTGATAGGATGTTATTAATATATGTTGTTTGTTGCAACTCTGACGCATAGTGCATGTTATTCTCCCCCTTGTGGGTTCCTCCCTTTATGGATTTGGTGCTTGATAGCTTGGGAACTTACTTGGTGTTGTATGATTTGGCATGCGACCTGTATGGCTCTCAGGTACTTGGCTTGTGTACTTACAGATTCAGCTTAATGCCCAATATTTTTTATTTTCTGATTAAAAATAATTAAAAATCTTCCATTTAAGCCCGAGAAAAAAAACCAAACTTTTGCCAAATTAGACAAATTTTCCAATAACTTTTTACATGTGCTAACACTCTCTACCTCACGGAACCCTCCCACTATGACGTTGTGCTCAAATGTTGTCTGTGCATCCCCATGGCGCCCCAATGCTGGAATCTCCACTGGAGTTGATGCACCTCGGTCTGCATGATGAAAACAATATGGTTTAGGTCCCTCGTTGTACAAAAAAAAACATATAAAAAACAAAACAAAAATATTGATTACAAGGTTATGGTTATCTTTCATACTTGATGCATCCCAATGTATGCCCTCGAGGAGTACCAAATCTACACTACCTCTAAAATCTACCCCATCATAGGGGAAGTCCTCAATCACCACTAATTGTCTTCTCCACCATGTGAAGAAGTCGGAAGTGAATCTAAAAGCAGAGGACCCATTCCCCAACCTAGGGGAAAGACTGGTCCACCTCTACATATGAGGCTCAGTCACGGGGCATGCTATCATCTCAACATGTGGCTACATCTGAGGGATACACTAAGAAAAATGAAACCAAGATTAAACCTTATCCAAACTGTTTTTGTCTGCCAATTCTGCATTTGGATATTTTCTCTTTGACATTCCTCAGGAACCTTGCACTCTAGTTCAACAATCTCAGTTCCAAACACTATATGGAATAAGAGATTTTTTATTTAGAAGCCAAGTGGGCACTAGTGCTCCCCGCCAACTTGGTTATGGTGAATAGAATGGATCGAAGTGCTAGATCACTCACATATTTTATCATGATCCGTCCTCCCACCAACAGTGACCCTGGTATGCAATGTTCGGCAACATATGCCTCGTTCAGTTGCGGAGTAGCTCAGTGTCCGGAAAATATTATGAGTGCCCCTATCCTCGAGAGCCCCATTAGAAAATATACATTGTCTATTTCAATTTCAAGCATATGCAGTCCTATTCAGAATGCTTTCTCGGCGTCGTCCCATAGACCAATCAAGTACTCAAGCAATAGTACTTATTTTCTCATGTTTTGAAGCTTGAAATATTTGAGCAAGCCACAATTACGCAAGGCCGCCCTCGCTTGAGGGTCTTGGAGAGAGGCAATATCATCGAACTCATGCTCACACTCTTTCCACTCAATCATGTCTAGCTATAGATAAAACCTGCAAAAACATCAATTAATCATCATTAGCTAAATCCTCATGGAAAAAAATTCTCTTTTTAGCCTAAAAATCAAAGAATTTTTTAGTTATGCGCCTAGAGCTCCATCAAAGCAGCCTAAAGAGTGCTAGCGTTCCCTAAACATATGAACCAGCATGTTGAAATCACGATCAACGCTCCCCTCGGTGCCTTGAGGGAGCGTTGATTCATTTCGGCGCTCTAGGGCTTCCCAAGGAGCCTAGAACACCTAAAATAAAGGTTACAATGCAGTAAAAAAGCATGAAAAAGGATGAGAAGGAAGAGACAACCAACCTCATTTGGACAGATCTGAAAATGGTAGCCCACAACACCCACAATCGACGCTCGAAAAATGCTCCAAAAGAGGTATAAATCCAAGGACCAGAGGAGAATGGTAAAAAACAATGGTAAAAATAAATTTCTAACTTAATTTGATATTTGATATGGTCAATTATGTCATTTCTCCCTATTATAATGTCTATTTTTGGGTTTTTTATTATTTTTTCGAGAAATTACTAACGTCTTGTGCCGAGAACAACTTGATTTTACAAAAATCTGAACGAAGTTCTTTTTGATAACCTTGTAATAACCAATGAGCTTAGTCTTTGTTCTTTCTCATGCTCACAAATACATGAGAATGTAACTGAGTATACTTTTATCGATTTTTCGGAATCGTAAAGGTTATACGAAAAATGAACCCCCCTGGAGTCTCCTTTAAGCTCTTTTCAGACTCTCTAAACATGAAAATATTGTCGAGTGATCTTGCTTCTTTTCACACTCGTTAAAAGGTTCAAAAGGGAATCTTTTGAGTAATAGTTTATCTCTTTTTCAGACCTCGGAGACTAAAATTACGAAAAAGGACAACCCTGGATTCGCCTTTAAGTTCCTTTCAGACTCTCTGAACATGAAAAACCACCGATTTTTCCTTCTCTGGACTCGCTAAACTACACATCGAAGGGCCCATATGCAATAAAACCTTACTTCTTCCAGTTCATTAAATAAATGAAGAGGAACTTACCAAAGATGAGTTATATCAAGCATGTGTTATCCTCCTCGAGCTCGTTAAATTAAAAAGAGGTACTCATTTAATCTTCACACTGAACACTTGGAAAATTCGATAAACCTCTACACTAATCCAATCTTGTGAGTCTTACCACTCCTTTGATACATCTAAAGAGTGCCTCAACACCCGCTGCATTATGTTTTGGTCCACTCTGCATTTATGGTGCCAAGTCTCATGTCGTGCCTCAGTGTTCAAGGTAAGTATATGCCTTGAGAGTCAACCATCTACAAAATTACCAGTTTCCATACCCATGTCAGTCTATGTTCATTTTCTATATCTCATCACGTTCATGTGTCAGTTTCGTGTTGATGATGGAGGATACATCGATACCCTCCTTCGACGAGTATTTTCATGTCAACTTCAACACATCATTTGGGAATTAGACTTAGAAACCAGTTAGTACCTTGGGACCTGCATGCCTCAATGGTAGGCCTCCTCGCTGCTGACAATAGGTTTACATCATTGACCTCTGATAAGATGATTACACGAATGTTCGACCTCAACTCATTTATTCACATTCGTTGGATTGTACTAGGGTACCTTGGGATTCATTGACATCACTGGTGATTTCCCTCACACTTGTTAATGGTTTACCTCAATGACCGGTAATTAAATGGTTTCTACCATGTTCAACATCAATACAGCTATTCACATGGCTAGATTTGTACCACATCGATATTGGGATGAAGACCCTGGGTTGAGCATTCATTATGACATATGTTTTTCCCAGGCTGCAAAAGAAGTCATTTGAGCATGCTAATACTTGTGTTGTCACATAGATCCACGTTGTATTGGTATGTGGCTATGTTTTGTCATCTCATAGCTCCACTGTGTATTTTTCATGGCTACGATCAGTTCATGTCATAGAAGTATGGATCCACATTGTATCTCTGGTGGCCATACCCTTAGTCAATATCATCATGGATCCGCAGTGTATTTATTAGCGTCCATACTTTGAGTCATTTATAGCCTGAGCATAAGTATGCATGCCTCAGCAATGGAACGTGTATTAACATTTGTTTGATGGTTGTCTACAGCTTCTACCAGGTTCCCCGACTCCATACCCTTGCTTTGGAGAATCTACAAAGTGTTTCGTCCATCATCTTTCATTTTCTAACTTCACACTTTGGGGGGGAATCTATTACACGTCAAATTTACTCACTTTGTAAGTGTCGCACTTTTGTCGCAAGTGTCGTAAGCGTCACATTTTCATCACGTAAGTGTCACATCATGAACGACACCATGAGAACACTTGATATGACCCCTAAAACATGATAGAAGAAGAAGCCCCATCATTTGATGTTCGGAACAAAGTGTGTTTCTATGAGAATTGGTCATCTTGGAAAATTTTGGAAGATCAATGCTCCCTTGATCATATTCAAGGAGCGCTAGCGTTCTTTGTCTATCAGAGAGAATTGTAATGCTTTGTTTCATGTTGTAAAGGAGGGTCAAATTGGTTGAGAAAATATTGGGAAGAAATCTCCTTTTTCTCTAAGGATAGTTATGGATGATCCGAGTTGATTTGGATCGAATATAACCCTTATAAGGTTGCATCTAAGGGAGATATCACAACTCATGGAGTCATATACTCAACTAATCCCAAATATAACCAAGGTGGTTGGGCCTCTCAAAGCCTATGAATGGAGGCATTCTCATGGTGAACAAGGAGGGAAAATAATCAACAAAAGCATTGTCATTTTGATTGTGGATATTTCGAGCAAGGGGTTAGACGAGGAGGACTTCGAGAAGTTGATGCAACACCATCCATGATTGTAAGTATCTCTTTAAAATTTCTTATCAATATACTTGGCCTATTCCCTTCAAGCTTGTGTATTATTGCATGTGTTTGTCTATTGTTTTTTCGATCTTTGTAGATGGATTTGTTTAATCTAATATTGTAGAGTATGATTTATTTGTTTCTCTTTGTTTTCCATTGCATTGCAGGTGTCAAGTTTTGCTAAGGATTTTGGAGATTGAACTCGGATTGGAAGCAGTGAGGACAAACTTCGAAACAAGGTGCATCACACTTTTTCTCCCTCTCTCTCTCTGATTAGTTAGATTGAATTCAAAGGGATGTTATTGTCCATTTGTGTTTTGTTGTCTTGGTATTAGGGGTCTAGAATCCAAGGGAAGATTCACTTGTTCGCAGGGGGATTATTCTGTAACACTACGCCTGGGCCCATTTACCACAAGTACACATTTGTGATAAATGCATCCAATCTCCCTTGGTCTGCAACCCAATCTAGGTGAAGGTACGCTCGATGCTTACACAGGACATTATAGCAAAAGGTCTATCACACATGGCAGTCCCATGTGGGCTTCTAGAGGCTACTCCCTCTAGAAACATTAGGGTCAATTCCCCATAGTGTGTGACTTCAAGGTCAACTCCATTGACCTATCCTCATGTTCTCTCCACAAGGGACATTGGGTTGTAAGCCCAAACCCACTTATCCCTCTCGGATAAGTGTCCTCACATATCAACTCAACTCATTCACAGAAGATTATGATCTGGAGAATGTCTTAGGAAGATGCAAACATTAACACTCCCTCTTAGTGAGGGAGGCATTCTCTGCCACTCCAAGTCTATCACAGAAGTACTCGAACTTCATCCCGATAAGGGGTTTGGTAAGAACATAAACAACCTATTCATGTGTAGGAAGGTATTGCACCAGTATTTCCTTCCTCTCTTGATCTAGATGGATGTCAGTGGCCTCCCACCTATTCCAATTGGTTCATTGTGGCAGTTTTCCAGTTTGGCAGTTTTTTTTCCTAGTTTTTGGGTCCCTGACTTGCGGGGTTGTTTTGAGGCCCTAAATAACGTTTTTAAGGCTCGCCACAATAGAAAAAAAAAATGATAGAAAACAGCAAAATCTATAGTCCTCGGATAGACCTTTCGAATGGGCTATCGTGCACCTAAAACGGAGATCGTATGCAAAATTTACGGCCCCAGAAAGTTGATGTACTAACTTACCCAAACAAGGCCCACATGACTTTTAGCGCTTCATCTCCTAGGGTTAGGTTTTTGAATGTCTAAGGTTTTTTACATTCCTATTTATTGTAAAAATGCATTCAGAGCCTCATTGTAATCATCTTCTTGTGAATGAGCGCATCAGTCACATCTCTTCTCAGAGATAAGCCGCCACCATTCCAACAAGCTTGTTTTCCGTTGCATTTTACAGTTTCAGCTTATTTCCTTATTGAATAGAAAACCAGTTTTATTATATCTCTATTATTCTGTGTTAAGCATCTTTTAATAATCTGTATTCATTTTGTTATGCTCATAAAATCCATATCAGTGGTATCAGAGTGGTTTTATCCTTGTCGTCTTAATGCATGTCCCCAACGAGGCCAGGGTACAAAGAATTGGGTTTTGAGCTTGTTTCTCTTGAGAACAAAATCTCTCACATGCCCAAATGATCTCTCATGGCAGGAGAAAAGAAAGATGATGGGGCAGAAAATCCTTTCCAAATTTTTCTTGAGGAACCCCTCATGCAACAGAGGAATGAGATGATGGATAGTTTTGTGCAAATACTTTGGCGGCTATCAACAGGCGACGCATCTTCCTTGAGTGGAGGCACTACCCTTTTCAAGGTACAAATCGACTTCGATATTCCTATATTTGAAGGTCAGATAGATGCAGATGTTTTAGACAAGTGGTTGAATCTACTAGAAGGCTATTTTTCTATCCATAACTTTTCAAATAGAGAAAAAATTACTTTTGCGCTCCTCAAAGTCGTTCCCCATGTCAAATATTGGTGGGAAACTTTTTGTGAGAAAAAGGAAACAGAGAAACCCTCATTATTTACAGTCACAGCCACCTGGAAATCCTTTAGGGATGATATTAAGGAACAATACTACCTTGTCGGAAGTTATGATGACTTGTATACCAAATGGACCACACTACGGAAAGAAAGAGACCAAGCATTGTTAAATTTCACAAATATCTTCCATAGCCTGCGCACCAACATGGGTATAAAAGATTCAGAGTGACATATGTTTCTTTACATAGATACATCCATATCGAAATGGAATTTTTGGACATCTCGTCCTTGGGTGCAACCTATCAATATGTCGTCAAAATCAAGAAGAAGCTCAAACAAAAGACGTGATAATTTGGGCATTGGAACCCCTCGTATCAAACACCATTAAAGGGCGGCTCCAACCTACATATCAAAGGAAAGAGCAAAGATGGATAGAGAAAATATGGACAGTATCAGGACAACCAGTCCAATCCGTAAGCAAGGAAGGACACTGAAAAGACAAAGAAGGATACCGGGAAGTGGTGTAACTTCCATAAGAGCCCTTGGCATAACACTATTGATTGTTGCTCAAAGTAGTTGCTGGTGGCCAAAGTGAAAGCCTCTTAATCATAAGCGGGTTCTGACTCTGAGTCAGAACTAGAAAGGGGAAGACAGATCATTGACGTGGAACCCAGTGCCACCGTTGCTACCACCAAGCTCCAGCCTGGTGAACCAATTGAGCCAAAAGAAGGCGAGCACCTTTTCCATTCGTAGATGTGGGTAAAAGGAAACCCATTACACTTCATCGTTGATAGCGGTATCCAGAAGAACCTCATCTCAGCAGAGGTTGTCAAATGGTTGGCCCTACCGACAACACCACACCCGCAGCCCTACACCATTGGATGGCTCTGCCAAGGAATCGATCTATGTGTCAGCCAATAGTGTCGATTATCGTACAACATCAATCCCTTCAAAGACAAGGTATTGTGTGATGTTGCTCCTCTCTAAGTTTGTAATGTTCTTTTGGGCCAACGTTATTTATGGAAACGTCATGTTGTATATGAGTCTAGGCCTTGTAGTGTTATTATTACTTTGAACAGGAAATTGTACAGGATACCCGAGGCAGTCCCTCCTAGTGTTATTTCCTTGATCTCTGCCATGCAATGCAGGAAGGTCATCTCTCAAACCGGGAAATTCGTCTTGTTCGTGATTCTCTCTCAGAGTAAGCAAAATATCGCAGCCACATCCAGGACCTCCACGTTCGATCTCTCCACACAATAGAAGCAAGTGGATAAGGTCGTGGAAGAATACTCAAATATCTTCTACTCTCCTACCAGGGTACCTCTACACTGTCAGGTCAAGCATTCCATCGATCTAACCCCAGGAGCACCGCTACCCAATGGGTCAGTCTACCGTCGCTCTCTATTAGAAAACAAGGATATCAAGAGGCAGATCCAAGAACTTCTCCACAAGGGGCACATCCATCCCATCTCATTGTTGCTAGGACCCTATAATGTACCTTTTTGCTCATACCTTTTTGCTATCATTACATCCTTTTCCCACTCACTTAAGCCTACATTATCACATTACTCTATTCTTCCTAAAGGTATATAAATTTCTTCTCTTTGTTATATGTTTAATTCGTTTTACATGTAATTTTACATTACTTTCATAATTAGCCACTAATCATAAATATACAGTTGCTAAAATAGTTTAAAGACTGCAGTTATATTGTTGCTGCTCAAAGACCATGCTGCTGAAATTGAAACAGTTTGTGATTCACGTTGTTGAAACAGTCTGCGATTCGCGTTGCTGAAATAGTATTTACAGCAGTAACAGGAATATCGTTGTTGACCACGTTGCTGAAACAGTCCACGATTCGCGTTGCTGAAACAGTCAAACAATACACAAATCTCGTTGTTGATTTGCGATGCTGCAACAGCACTTACAGCGGTAACAAGAGAGATAATTAAAGAAGTTGTTACACTGGTTGTAACAGTTGTACCTCAAGCTAGCACCATTACAACCGCTATAACAACATTTTGATACGGAAGATCAGAACAACCTATTCCAGCATAGAAGATTAGATCAGACCAAGAATAGGATTTGTATGAACACATGTAATTTTATGCTTAATTGTACAAAGAGGATTCTCCTCTTTAAATAGGGGAGAAAAAGGCTTAGCTAGGGGAATTACAGAGAAGGAACGTGTTCACTTTGGATATTGTAACTTGACACATTTTGACAGATGAATAAAAGATTATTCTGAGCATTTCTTCTTAGTTCCTTTCGTTTCTGGGGAATCTTGTGAGGAGGGAAGGGCCCACCTTCTTCACAAGATTCACCCATTAGTTTTTGTAGTGTGTTAGCATTGTTTTCATTCATACCTTGTTGAACTCTGTTTTGTTGAACTTTGTTCCCACTGATTGTTACATTATTTCCATACAATTCATTCCTAGGTAATTGTTAAATCATTCGATTGGTAATCCTGTTTGCAGAATGAGTTTATGAAAGTGTTATAGTCAGAGACAGGTGCTAAAGATTCCTGCCTTGGGGAATAGGGTCCTGCTCTCTGTTCAGAATAGTTAGTCTTTGGTAATTGTTAAATCATTCTTATTGGTAATTTTGTTTGATGAATTTATGAATGTGTGATCGTCAGAGACGGGTGCTGAAGATTCCTGCCTTGGGGAATAGGGTCCTTCTCTCTGTTCAGAATAGTTAGTCTTCTACTCTACAATAGATAGATTTCTTTTTCTGTAATTCAAAGTAGAACTTCAATCTGCTCAATGCAAGGTGTGATTAGTGTACTTTTACTACAACTTTAGATTGCTTTTGAGATTGAGCATATACAGTGTGTGATTGCCTTTGAAATAAACAAACTTCCCTGGGTTGACAATTTATGTACACTTGATTGTTTTAATTAATAAGAAATTATAGTGACCAACAATCGCATTGTGGGATCCCAATCGTACTGGTGCAGAAGAAAGACGGGACCTCGTGAATCTGCATTGATTATCGGGATCTGAATAAAATCACAGTCTGGAACCAGTACTCGATTCCTCGAATCGACGACCTCCTTGATCAGCTCATGGGGGCCAAATACTTCAGTAAGATTGATTTGAAGTCTGGCTATCACTAGGTCCCAATAGAACATACAGATGTATTAAAGACCACCTTAAAGTAAAAAGAAGGTCTTTTTGAATGGTTGGTCATGCCCTTTGGTTTGACAAATGCTCCAACAACTTTTATGAGGATGATGGACGATATCCTGTAACCTTTCACTAGTACTTTTGTAGTGGTTTATCTCGATGACATCCTCATCTACATCAAGACTTGGCTGGAATAGTTGCAACATATTCAGCAGGTTCTGCACACCCTATGGCAGCAAAAACTATATGCAAACATGGAAGAATTATCCTTCGGCATGGACATGGTCCATTACTTAGGCTACATCGTTGATCAACATGGTGTGCATGTGGATCTAGCCAAGATCCAGGTCATCCGTGATTGGCCAGCCCCAACCACACTCACTGAGCTTCGGAGCTTCTTGGGCCTCATCAATTTCTATCGCAGGTTCGTGTTGGGATTCTCTCATATTGCATGGGCCCTTAGCCAAGTAACCAGGGGTGGTAGTAAGGAAAAAATTGTGTGGGGCATGTCCCAACAACAAGCCTTCGATGACTTGGAACAGTGTTTGTGATGATCTCCAATACTTTCATTACCAAACCTATATCATCCCTTTGAGATCGAGACAGATGCTTCAGAATATGTTATGGGTGTTGTTCTCACTCAACACGGCCACCTCGTGGCATATCATAGTGATACACTATCATATGATGTTTGTAAGTACCCTACTTACAACAAATAAATGTACTCCATTGTGCAAGTCTGCCACCAGTGTAGATATTACATTCTAGGGAAGCAGACAGTCATCCACAGTGATCACAAGCCAATGTAGTTCATGTATACCAAAGGAAAATTGCAGAATGACCGCCATCAGAAGTGGTCCACACACTTACAACAGTTCTACCTCAACATCAAGTATAAAACAGAAAGTACAAATCGAGTCGTTGATTTCCTCAGCCGACCTCCAATAGAGGCACTCACCACAGTGTTAGAATATTGCATCCATGAGACCTCTGGATGGCCCCACCTCTATGAGACAGACCCTGAATTCTCCACCACCTACCAAATGTTGGGAGAAAACTCAGTGGTCGCTAATTTCCATCTTCAGGACGAGTTGTTGTGTCATCTGGGATATCTCTGTGTTTCATCAATCGAGCGCACGAAGCTGATTTGGGAAGCTCACTACGGTCGGGTGGGAGGACACTTTGGCGTCAAAAATACAGTGGCAGTGTTGCAGAAACATTTCTACTGGCCGAAACTTCGACAGGATATCGGCAAGTATATCATGTTTTGCACCGCCTGCGCTATTTCCAAACCGACCACTAAGAAACATGGTCTGTACACCCCTCTGCCTACTCCTAACCAGCCATGGGAATCCATATTAATGGACTACATGTTGGGCCTCTCATCCACCAAGAGGGGAAATGACTTTGTTTTTGTGGTAGTTGATCGTTTTTCCAAGATATCAATTCTGGCCACCTCCAAGAAGAACATCACTGCAGAGGCCACTTCCAAGATCTTATTTAAACACGCCTGGATACACTTTGGGATCCCACAAACCATTGTCTTAGATCGGGACAATCGGTTCCTCAGCACATTCTCATCGAGCCTCTGGTCACTGCTGGATAACAAGCTCACAAAATCCATTGCCTTCAACCCCCATAAAAATGGCCAAACTGAGGTCATCAATCGGATCATCATACATATCATGCGCATGTACAATTGTAAGAACCCCCGCACATGGGATGAGAGTCTTCCTTATGTCCAACATAGCTACAACCAAGCCCTACATAGCTCAACTGTCCACAACCCCTTTCAGGTGGGGTTGGTATTCCAACCATTGGGCCCCATGGATGTTGCACTACCCCTAGTGACCACCTTGGTCGAATCGTCTCTTGCTCCACCAGAATCTGACAAAGCCACCTAGTTCATTGAGTAGATCCATCACATCTGCCAACAGGTTCAGTATATTTTACAAAAGTCCAATGCCAAGTACAAGCAGCGCCATGATCAACACTGGGTTCCACATAAGTTTCAGGTGGGCGACAAAGTTTGGTTGCACTTGTAGAAAGAACACCTTACAGGGCCCCATCGAAAGCTTCACCACTCCGGTCCATACACCATCACCAAGGTTGTGGGTGACAATGCTTTTGCGCTCAACATTCCCCCTTTCCTTGGCCTGCACCCAGTCTTTAACGTGGCTTTCCTTCGGCCATATTTCCCACCATTATTGGATAGCTCAGAGATAGCAAAGCAATTGACACCAACATAGCTCAACCTTAACTGCATGCAATAGGCATTCAGTGATCATATTATGGACACATAGATCAAGGGCACCCAACAGCAAAGGATCCAGCTTTATCAAGTTTTCAAAGCAGGGCAGCTCCTGCACCAAGGCAAGTGGCTCACCCAGGGCCAAATTCAATAGAAATTTCCTCATCTAATGAGGGAACTCAATGCAACGGAGACCATTCCTTCCTAAGGGGGGAGGATTGATCCATATGGATGTCGATGGCCTCCCACCTATTCCAACTGGTTCAATTTGGCAGTTTTCTAGTTTGCAATTTTTTTTCCTAGTTTTTGGGTCCCTCACTTGCGGGGCCGTTTTGAGGCCCTAAACAACATTTTTAGGTCTCCCCACAGTCAAATGTGTACTCCTCGGATAGAAATTTCCACTGGGCTATCCTACTCCTAAAACAAATATCGTATGCAAAAGTTACGACCCCAGGAAGTTGATGTACTAACTTACCCAAACAAGGCCCACGTGACTTTTGGAGCTTCATCTCCTAGGGTTAGGTTTTTGGATGTCTAGGGTTTTTGACATTCCTGTTTATTGTAAAAATGCCTTCAGAGCCTCATTTTAATCATCTTCTTGCGAATGAGCGCAAACGTCGCATATCTTCTCAGAGATAAGCTGCCACCATTCCAGCAAGCTTGTTTCCCATTGTATTTTACAGTTTCAACTTATTTCCTTATTGAATAAAAAACCAGTTTTAATGTATCTTTGTTATTCTATGTTAAGAACCTTTTAATAATTTGTATTTATTTTGTTCTACTCATAAAATATGGATCATTTGCACCATGTCACGGTTGTAGTTGATATACACAAGACTTCATCTAGCTCACCCTACAAGGGGTGTCCAGTCCCTTGGGGTTGATCATGCTGATTCATCTTGGACCATACTTGACATATCGAGGTTCCCTCATGAAACCAATGTCTAAGACATATCGAGGTTCCCTCATGGAACCAATGTCTCATGATACATATCGAGGTTTCCTCGTGAAACAAATATTTGGTTCCTTCATCTGACCATTTGAGGCACATACAAATGAATTCCACATTCCCTCCTACTATTCCATACAGGACCCTCCGGGGAGAATGTCTCATGATGCTGCCTCAAACATCTCTAGGACACATCAAGGTTCCCTCATGGAACCAATGTCCCCCAATAAATATCGAGTTTTACTCATCAAACCAATGTATTGGTTCCTTCATCTGACCATTTGAGGCACATTAGGAGGAAGTCTATAGTCCCCCCTATTGGTCCACACAGGACCCTTCGGAGAGAATGTTTCATGATGCTGCCTCAAACATCTCTAAGACACATTGAGGTTCCCTCGTGGAACCAATTTCCCCCAAGACATATCAAGGTTTCCTTGTGAAATCAATGCCTAGGTTCCTTCATCTAACCATCTAAGGAATGTCAAGATGAAGTCTACATTCGCCCCTACTATTGCACACGGGACCCTCCGGGGAGAATGTCTCATGATGTTGCCTCAAACATCAACACTCCCTTGAATCCATCCGATAACAACAGTCTCATATATATAGAGAGAGAGGGAGGTATCCCCTTTATTTTGAGAATCGAATGCAGTTCCAAGACCCGTGAGAGATTGTGAAAAAGATAAAGAATATTCAACATATGGTGAACTCTCTCCTCGACAATGTACATGGACTGCATCAGGTAATCGTATCCTAACATCCTGATGGATTTGACCACGACATGACAAATTTCAGGGGAACAATTTCTGATGTGAAGTGCCACAATTACGATGTTAATGTCTCCAACCAACAAGTTATAGTTGCGCAGGAATAATTCTAGGGTTTTGGCATTCCATGTGATCAAAACATGTGGCCACTTTTCATGGTTGTCAAAGAAATAGCATGGCCAACTGTTTCCTTCAAAAGAGAGATAGAAGAGATCGTCTGCGGGCTTTTCAAGCTCAACACTATGAGCTGCTTCTTCTGTTGATTTCCCTTCCATTTCCCTGAGAACAACAATTGTATCCTCCTATCAATTTGACTCCCGCTATCATCACCATCAACACGCATTTGTATGCAGAGTTTTTTTTTTTATCCGACAACTCTTAGTTGGTCATCCGTGTAGCAATA
>SNQJ01S0035206.1:28226-71304 GCA_010110895.2 Picea sitchensis | reverse complement strand
CTATATACATCCTTCTCTATATATTCACGTAGCCTTTGTTTTTCACACACATTCCAAAAATATTCACAAAACACAAGCTATCTCTCATTTTCCTAGGCCCTCCTGTGAGAGAGTCAAGCCCAGTCCTGCTCTGATACCATGTTTAATTTTCATATGAGATGATATATGATCGATACATTATTACAATGATGAGTGTTCTATATATAGAGAACATATGGTGACCATCCATGAAAAGATGCACCCCTTGGATAATAAATAACTAGTTATTAATTATATATATTTATACATTGTATTATAAATATCATGTCATATATATATATATATGGAATAATATCTTTCTGATGTTGTCCAAACATCAACGAAACCAACACCCTTAATAGAATCCGTTGAGTTGACTTTAGCTTCCGACGACACCTCCCTTTTAGAATTTAAAAAAGATGGCTTTTTTTTTTTCCATAGGACCAGTTGACTTACTAGAATCTAATATTTCTTGAATCCCCCCTTCATGACTCCCTTGCGTGGATCCCGAATGGGCCTGAGGGCTATTAAACAATGATGATTCTTCGACTATCATCTTCTTTGTCTCCTCTGAGACCTTGACTAGTTTCTACTTCCATGATTTTTTGAATGGTGGGAACTGAGAAGGGGGCCTTCGACATTGAGCTATCAGATGACCCACTTCATGGCATATGAAATATATGAAAGGCACCTTCCAATAAAATCTATGCACTAAACCCAAGAAAATCCCCCATATACCAGTTCAATTTCGTCCAATAAATCATCTCTAAGGTCTACTTCTATATGTATCCAGGCCTAGTGCATGTCCAGTTTGGTTTACCATCCTGGATCACACCCCACGAACTTCCCAATTTGGTTTCCAATGGACACCATAATAGATTTTTTCTAGAACACCATGTGAAAACTCAGCGAAATTTTGCAGACTTTCGTGGGCGAAAGCGTATCATGAGCGGGGTCAAAATTCACTACCCATTCCTTTAGAATGAGAGTCAGTGGCCCCCAATTCCACACACGACTAAAAATAAAATAGCAGTTCCTCCTTCGAACTAAATTTGAAGACAATCCACCCTATCGAAAGAGTATGGAAGATGGGCATGTAGCCTAGCAAATCTTTCTAGTTGTGTCCAACCATCCTACCAGAGTTGAGGCATGCACCACCTTCCCGCAAAATTGACCCACTGTTTTGCATCCCAACAATGAAGGTATTTTTCTCATGACTATGTCCTCCTCTAAAACCATACATTGCTTCTCCTTTCAAGCCTTCCAGCACCTAGCCTTGAGTTTGGTCAAGCGGGAGGGTTCTCCACCACGAGGCATTAAAATCTCAAAGCATGACACATGTGTATTAGCTTTCTTCCTCACATAATGATGGATTGCATGTGAAGAGTTTCCACATGAAATGAGTTGTTCTCACTCCCCCTTCAAGCTTGTTTTCACTCCCATGCATGAAATTCCATCAATCATGGGGTTCTAACACATGCTTTCATCATAAACTCCTTCAAAAACCAGGATATGAGATCCCACATCATGAACCTAACCATCAGATGGTTTTGGAGCTATTCCACATTCAATACGCTTGTATTGTTGTAGACTAACAAATTCCTCATCACTAATGAAAATATCTTGCATGCCGATCCATTCTACCTCGTCATCTACACATTCCTCCTTCATTCGAAAAGTTAAGGATTACACAATAAAACTCAATTAAAACTATGAAAATACCCCCACCAACTTCGCACTTAAATGATAGGAACTTGACAAAGGTTAAGAGTTGTAGAGAAATCTCTTATCATGACCATTTTTCACCATGGACACAAAGACCGAGCACGGTCGAGCCAACCCAGGAGCTAAGCACCTAGGGTTTTTTTGTACATTGCCAAAATATAATTATTTTATTTAAAATATAAATATTTATATATTATCAAAAATTCAATATTAATAATTACTTTTTCAAATCACATCTCACGTGTCAAAACCCATTATATCGCATTATTGATAAAGAAGATCACATCAACAAATACTTATACACTTTGTGATGTGGCTAAGACTTCAATATCCAAGATCACATTCTTGATAAAAGAAGATTGCATCAACAAAGAATTATACACTTTGCCATGTGGCTAACTTCAATATCCAAGCTTTAGTTTGCTACCCTCTAGCAAAACTTTCACAACCACAAAATTCTTAGAAAGAAACATGAGAGACCCAAACCATGAGCGTAACTCTCCCTTTTTATTTTTATATTTAATTTTTTTTAATGAAGTCCGTAAAAGGGATGCCCATAGGACTCAAAGCATTCAACCACTATCTTTATCTAATTTTAAATAAGGTGCCCTTTTGCTCCAATGCTTTGTCCTTTCCATTGATTAGTTACATTAGTTAGATCACTGGACCCACGACGCTCGCACTCAAACGGCCAACAACATTCCTTTTCTGGGAGATTTGAAGATAACTTATGAAAGTGTTGGAGTAGGTCTCTTGAAAGACTCTTCGCTTATGGGTACGTTTCCTGCACCACTTCCTCCCACTATGCAACATATCTCAACAATCAATATGATCTCAACTATGGCACATCAATCCTACAAATCATTTGATCCATGGATCGTGCCTATTCCTTTGGAATTTTATGTACTAGGTGACACCATGCCACTTAGTCCTGCAGAGGTTGAATATGATGCCATCCAGTCTGCCTCTCCTTCACCATATGACCAACATATGCTTGTGTATATGACTTATTCGTTACCATCCTGGTTAGATTCCCTATCCTCTACTTTCGCTTACATCCTATAGATTTTTCCATCCGATGAATCTATTATGGAAATGCTTAGTATGGAGGAGGCACCATGGGATGACAGCCACCATCGTTCGTCCTTTATTTCGAGTTTGGATGACATTGAGAAAGATATATCCTCTATATTTCCTAGTGATATCGTCAACTGTCCCCAATCTCCAATACTCACTCAGGATACCGTCTCCGAGTGGAATTGGGGAAACATCTCTTCTACGATTACAGTCAATATATAAATCAAAGAAGGTATTGTGGAAAACATACAGATAGGTGCCAATTTTTCAGTTGAAGAAGTTGAAACTTACACCACCTTGTTCAAGGAATTCCACGACATCTTCGCTTGGAGTTACGAAGAAATGTCAGGGATCGATCCATCAAACGTTGTGCATGAAATCAAGGCCTACCCAGAAGTTAAACCTGTAAGAAAAAAACTTCCCTCGATTCATCCTAAGAAAACCACAGCTATAAAGGCAGAATTCGAAAAATTGTTGAAGTCTGGTTTTATTTATCCTGTCCCTCTGGCCGAATGGGTTTCCAACATCATTCCAGTCGCTAATAAATAGGGGACCATTTGTGTTTTTGTCGATTATTGAGATCTTAATAAGGCTTATCGTAAGGACAATTATTATACACCCTTTATCGACCAAATTATCGATAATTGTGTCGAAAGCATCATTTTCTCCTTTATGGATGGATTTTCCATATATAACTATATTAAGATTCTACTAGATGATTAACATAAAACAACCTTCATCTGCCCTTGGGGAACTTTCGCTTATCGTAAATTACCTTTTGGCCTTAAAAAATTTGGAGCTACTTTTGAGTGGGCCATGTCGTATGCATTCCAAGATATCAAACATATTGTTGAACCCTACCTCGATGACTTGCCAGCTCACTCATCTCATCGACGAGACCACATTTGTCACCTACAAGCCATTTTTCTTCAATGTTTGTTTTACAACATCCGTTTGAACCCACACAAATGCATTTCCTCAGTCAAATCAGGGAGACTCTGTGGATTCGTAGTCTCCAAATATAGGATTAGGGTGGATCCCTTAAAAGTCAAAGCTATTCTAGCTTTACATCCTCCCAACAATCTGACCCAACTACAAAGTTTGCAAGGGAAGGAAAACTTTATTCGCCGCTTCATTTGCAATTACTCTAAAATCACCAAAGGATTTATGAGATTGTTGCAGAAAGACGCCCCTTTCATCTAGGATTAAGGTGCTCGACGCTCATTCGATGCTCTTAAGCATGCCTTAACAAATACACCTCTTTTGCAACCACCGAACTATGTGAAATACTATATCCTTTATTTGGTTTCCTCTACTTCCACTATTGCTATGGTGTTAGTACAAGAGGATGATAATGACAATGAACATGTGATGTACTATCTAAGTAAGAGTCTATCAGGTCCTGAACTCCGATATTCGCATGTTGAAAAGTTGGCTTTGGTAGTAGTGATTTCTATCCAGAGATCTCGCAATTACATTCTATTATGCACTACCATGGTCATTCCAGACTCAAACCCCATGTACCAAATCTGGACTCGCCAAGTACTTGGGGAAAAATATTCCAAATGGATCGTTATTCTCCAAGAATTCGATCTCGAGTTTTCCAAATCAAAAGATAAAAAATCATTGGTTTTCGCGAAATTGATTTGTGATCTTCCCCATACTGATGAGGATGTTGTGCCCAGTGATTCTCTTCCTGATGAATCCATGTTCCTTATTAGTACGTTTGATCCTTAGTATGGATATATCCTTCTCTATCACCAAACCCAATGCTTTCATCCTAACATTTCAATTGATGAACGACGTCGCATTCGACACCACTCAAAATGCTACCTCATCCTCTGAGACACTTTATACCGTCGTGGCATTGATATTGTCCTACGACGTTGTTTAACCCATGATGAGGTTGAATGAGAGTTAAATGACTGTCACCTTGGAGCTTGTGGTGGTCATCTTTCTGGGATGGCTATAGCCCATAAAATATTACTTCCCAATTATTTTTGGCCTTATATATTCAAAGATTGCATCAAAGTCGTTAAACAATGCCCACCTTGTCAAATCTTTTAGAGGAAAGCACATACCCACCACACTACGTTGCATACGATTGTTGTCATCATCCCCTTTGCAAAATGGGGCATCGATTTTATTCAATGTAAGCCTACCTCATCCTGGGGGCATGGTTATATCATCATTGTCGTTGATTATTTCACTAAATGGGTTGAGGCTATGCCTACATTTATTAACGATGGTTGCACTGCCACACTTTTTGTGTTTAACCACATCATCACTCAATTCGATGTTTCGCAAGCTATTGTAACTGATCATGGATCACATTTCCGAAACCAAATGATGGGTTAATTGCGCACCAAGCTAGGTTTACTCCATGAAAACTCATCCCCCTATTATCCTCTCGCAAATGGACAAGTTGAAGCCATCAAAAAAGTCATGAAGACCATGTTGCAATGCATGGTGGGACCAAACAAAACCTCTTGGCACTTTCAAATCTTCTCCACACTCTGGGCCTATCGAACTTTGATGAAAACCACAATTGGATTCACGTCGTTCTAGTTGGCATACGAAATAGAAGTTGTGTTACCAATTGAATGTGAGATCCCCTCGTTGAAAATTACCGTAAAACTCATACCTCACACTTCTGCTGAAGAGGAACGATTCCTATATTTAACCAAGTTGGACGAAACTCGTCGTGATGCTACTCTCATCAACGAGATGTATCAAAAATGCATGAAAAATCAATATGATAAATTTGTCCAACCTCATGCTTTCGCAGAAGGAAATCTAGTCCTAGTTTATGATCAAGATCATGACAAACAAACTAGGGGAAGGAAAGTTAGAACCCATATGGCACGATCCTTACATCATAAAACGCATGCTACACAGAGGCTCCTACGAGTTAGTAGACTACAATGGAATATCTCTCAGTGAGCCTCGAAATGGGCTTTATCTCAAGAAGAACTATGCATAGAATATAGTGCATGTGTGCTTTGTACATTATTTTACTATATACTCTTGACTTGGTGTGTCTTTTCTTTTGCGTGCATGAGTTCTGCCTCAGCTTCTTATACTTTTATTTGTGATTGAATGCGTAGATGACATAACCCTTTCCCATCTATTTCGGGTTTGCGGATGGCGCTAGTCAACACACCCAGAACATCGCTTTTGCAGCTTGGGTCATCTACCACTCTGGAAATTTAGTGAGTTCAGGAGGAATTTGCATCGAATCTGTAACCAATAACATGGCAAAATATCACGTTGTCATCGGAATTTTAACCGAATCCCCCTCTCTAGGTATAAATCAATTGATTATCAACCCAGACTATCAACTCGTGGTCCGTCAACTTAATCGTGAGTACATCGTTCGCAACTCGATTTTACTATGTCTCCACCTAATGGTACGTTGTCTCGAAAGATCGTTTGAATTTCTCCAATACATACACATATTGAGAGAAATCAATACAACTTCGGATACGTTAGAAAATTGCATGTTGGATTGGTATCTTGCGCATAGAAAATCATTTGAAACATAAATCATATGTACAAAAACATCACATGAAAACACAAAAATACAACATAAGTAGCCTCAAAAATCATATGTGTGTGTGTGTGTGTGTGTGTGTGTGTGTGTGTGTGTGTGATAGCAAAATTATTTTAAGTACATCATACAAAAGTACATAACGAGGAAAAACTTGGGCTTCATGACCATAGTATCATCATAAGGACTACAAAATATATGAGGACTCTACTCATCCTCCTCTATCACGTTGTGCTCCAAAAAGTACACTATTGCTCGTTTCACCCATCGTAGTAAATGGTTGAGGCCTTCAGAGACCCCAACAGTGTGTCACTACAAGTGTAAAGGTATGTCTTGCCTCCTCAAGGGAGGTACACCCATTGCCAAGACCCGAAGGTTTCTCTCTATTATCACTTGGTAATTTCTTTGGGATGTATCAAAGAAACCCCAAGGTAACCTCAAACCAACTTTAGGTTGGACTCTAACCCTTCCAACCAGAGAGGGTTCTATCAAATTTCTAATGACTAGTAATAGCTCAAAGGATTCATCAATAAATTCACAAAGGCCATATTCTGCAATAGGACAAGTTTGGTTTTTTGTTTTTTAAAGGTTTGATAGAACAAGCAAGAGAATGAAACCATTGGGAAATGGAGTCAAAGCCTGAAACTTAAAAATATTGAGTCAATATTTGATGGTTTACTATCAGAAAGCAAAGGCAAATTAAGTATTTTTCTTCATCAAATGATGAGTATTTGGATGGCAAAAAAAAAGAGAAAAGGACAGGCCATTACACTAAGAGCACCTAACAAAGGGTGAGTTCTTAATGTAACTTTAGAAGAACAACAGAAAGGAGATAAATTTCCATGGACAGAGCACCAAATATATATGAATTCTGAACATGAAATCCTTAACACCTAAACAAGTATTTATTGTATGAATGGAGCATCAAATGTAGATGAATTCCAAACATTTAATCTCAGTTAAGTACCAGAAAGAGCAAACAATAATGGAGATAAGCATTAATACGAAAAACACACTGAGAACAAAACCGTGATGAATCTTTTCCTCCAAAAGCACGATACTTTTGTATTAATTCATAAGGATGTTATGAGAAATTGACACACAGTCCAATAGCCTCCATGGCTGAAATTCAAACCCCCCTTATATTACAAATCATGAAATAAATAGACAAATAAAATAACAAACTATCTATAGTTTCTAGGAATCAAATCCAATCTACATGCTAAAAAATAAAATTAATCTAGAATAAGCCTCGAATAAAGGAGACTTTGGTCTTGTGAAGTTTGGACTTATCCCTTGAAATCTACACTTTATTGTCATCTATACATCTGAATGCCTGGATATTCTCCTTAAATTCTTCTTTAAATCTGGATCTGATATTTATCCTTTGATTCTTTGTTGATATTATGCTTTGAAAGTGGAAAAAATCTTGGTTACTCACATGATAGACACATATCTGAACTAATGATGAAACCTATGCCACTTTTCCTCTTTGGATACCCTCACTATTGCACTTATACCTCTGAATTGAAGATTTAAATCACAACTTGCTAATTTGGCTCCATGAGTCCTCCTAGAATCTGTTTAATATCTTTGATCGATCAAAATATGTCTGATGATTTCATGCCTTAAGAAGCTCTTCCATCTGTCATCTGAATCTCGATTATCATGCAGAATGAAATCCACCACTGCAATATTTCCCAACATTGCAAGCACCCTTCTAGCTCTGATTTGTCTTATACTCTCTAAAATGGAATACCAATCAGAAGAGGTGCCAGTTTCATCTTTGTGGGATGCATCTCTTAAAATATCTTCAAATAGAATTTCAGGGTGCCCTTGATGCCTCAAGACAGATGGAAGAAAGAGGTCTCCCAACCACATTCACATGACACACACATATATAATACAATCCATCCAAATATTTTTTTTGAACCCTACCCAAGAGTTCAACTTGTAATATGTCCCCAATACATAATATTGGGCTTGGAATCCTAAACAATTGCAATTCATTCTCCTAAAACATTGGGTACTCTTCAGAGATATACGTCTAGACATAGTATTCACAGGGAGATCTATCAAATGGAATGGACCCATTCAATACAAAACTTTAGATTCCTAGTGATGAGTTGTAATAACCAAACCGAAAGCAAACTACGTTTGTCGAATAAATAGGAGTCCCCCTCTAGAAGAAAGCTTGGAATGGGTGTATTTTAACTTCGTGCACAATAAACAAATTCTTGAGCAACATGTAAGTCAATGTCTCAGGGACATTTCTATTGCTTTATCCTTTACTTGACCAATAATATGGCCTACCATCTTCTATATCTTTTGGATCCAATGTATAGATGATTCTTTCATTCGGATAGTTTTTGGTGCTTGAAGCACAAATATGCTCACATATGCAACTTTTCTCCATGGGGGGTTTAATAAGTGCATGTGCCAGCTTGCCATAGACTGTATGTTCCATATTCAAATTTGTCCATGTTAAATCTTTACTTGAGCTTGGTCCTCCACAAATGCTCATTTTATCCTCTTCCATCACAGAATTACATTTTGATACTTCTAGACAGATTTTGATGCAGAGGTCTTTAAAGCATCTACTTTCAACCACAATTCGACAGGAGGAACAGGAAACTGCAATAAGGCGAGCAAGATCCATGGGTTCATCCAGGTAATTGAATGTTTTCCATTACCTTGACACGTTTTCCATTGATGATTACACTTGAATTGATGCTTGGTGCATTTGGAAACATTATTAAAATGAGCAATCAGTTTGACAACTAGTCAGTCAATAAAAACCATGTGGCATATCCCTTCGATTTTACACTTAGAATTCCTATGCACTGGGAAATTTGTGTTCTCTGGCATTTGTAGAATTGGTCCAACACCTCGCCATTTTAGTAATTTACTCAATGCATTGTGTAACGCCCTCGTTGGCTCCTTGGTGGCTTGAAGCTTGGAATTTGGCGCTATCAATTTTCCTGTGTGTGCCACAATTGGTTCTTTGCCTTGTATTGTGAGTTGTTTCTTTGGCATTTGTGTAAAGTGTTGTCAATGCTTTTCATTCGACGATAACAAGGTGTCTTGTTTATTTTTGCATATATGGAAGATATCCCACATCGATGGGAATAACTTACAGGATGTTGTTAATATATGTTGATTGTTGCAATGCACTTTGACGCATAGTGCATGTTATTTGCCCCCTTGTGGGCTCCTCCCTTTATGGCTTTGGTGCTTGATAGATTGGGTGCTTACTTGGTGTTGTATGATTTGGCATGCGGCCCATATGGATCTTGGGTGCTTGGCTTGTGGACTTACAAATTCCGCTTAATGCCCAATATTTTTATTTTTTTAATTAAAAATAATTAAAAATCCTCCATATAAGCCTGAGAACAAAAACCAAACCTTGAAAAACCAAACTTTTGCCAAATTACACAATTTTTCCAACAAATTTTTACATGTGATAACATTTGGCTCCTACTGGGGATGGTGTCCTCCCTGCAAGGTGCCAAAGAACTTGTATACCCTGTGCCTGATCCATTGGGCCACTCCCACCTTTTCTAAAACCCTCAACAAGCAAACTATGACCTGATTTGCAACCAACTAAATCTACCCTACTTTCTTGAGCACAAGTGTCGAATTAAGTGATCTCAAATTTCCAGTAAATCCAATCAAATAGTTGCTCACATAATTTGACTGCTTGATTGTGCTTCAACAAGATGAAGATTGGAACATGTAACAGCAAAGGCAATCCATGCTGTAATTTGTCTCCAGAGGGAAAAAATGGCTGAAAATATAAGTTGAAACACTCCTCCATATAATCCTCTAGAGGATCTTTAAAATCAAAGGACAAAGACAATAATGTATCTTTTTGGTTATGCTAAAATGAAGGTTCAAAAGAAAGACCCTGAAATTGAACAGTTAGGGGTATTTCCTAATGTTTTAAAACCTCAAGGTCTTTCTCAATGTCCTTGACAAATTCATCCAAAAACTAGATTTTATCTTTTGAACTACATTTACATGACTTTAGATAAGAAGACAAAAATGAAGAAAAGTTTTCTTCCACTTACTCATCGGTGTATGTATCATTCCATTCTCTAAAACCTTGAATGGAAAGTGAGTTTGCTACAAACTCTGCTTTTTCCATCCATGTTTCCAAGAAAATAACCCAAAAAAATGAAAAAATATCTTATGGATTTGGCGGGTAAACCTTCAACCCAACTTCTGCATTTGCCTTGGAACGAATCATAAAATATCCTAATGAATACATCTTCATTCTTGATTCTAAGAAGCTCAGTAAATTCACAAAAATTCTATATATGCTTCAAAGTCAAACTCAAATCCTCGCCATTAAATTTTGGACCATTTCTTAAACAATATCCATCCTTGGGTAAGGGATTTGGAAAACCATAACTCTGTGAAAAGTCCAAACATGCATACCTTGAAACAATTGTAGCAGTGTTTGAGTTCTTCATCAAATCCAATGGAGTCACTAGTACCTTTTTCAAGATTTAAAACCTTCAGATAGTGGAGTCGCCATTGATACTCTAACATCTGGATACAAATGATAATGGAGTAGCCAGGTGGATGATTTACAGCCTCTTTGTGTCTGATTGTTGTCCACCATCAACAATCAGATCTGAACTTTGTCGTTTATCCCAGGGAATATTTCACCTTCACTCCCCGACAACGGTGCCAAAAATGTTATCACTTGGTAATTTTTTTGGGTTGTATCAAAGAAACCCCAAGGTAACCTCAAACCAACTTTAGGTTGGACTCTAACACTTCCAACCAGAGAGGGATCTCTCAGATGTCTAATGACTGGTAATAACTCAAAGGATTCATCAATAAATGCACAGAGGTCAGATTTTGCAATAAGACATGTTTGTTTTTTCAAGGGTTGGTAGGAAAAGTAAGAGAAGGAAATCATTGGGCAATGGAGTCAAAGCCTAAAACTTATAAATATTGAGTCAATAGTTGATGGTGTACTCTCATAAAGCAAAGGCAAAGTAAGTATTGTTCTCCAGCAAATGATGAGCATTTGGATGGCAGCAGAAAAGAGAAAAGGACAACCCATTACACTAAGATCACCTAACAAAGGGTGAGTTCTTAATGTAACTTTAGAAGAAAAATAGAAAGGAGATAGATCACCATGGACAGAGCACCGAATATAGATGAATTCTGAACATGAAATCCTTAACACCTAAACAAGTATTTACTGTATGAATGGAGCATCAAATGTAGATGAATTCCAAACATTTACTCTCAGCTAAATACCAAAAAGAGTAAACAATAATAGAGATAAGCATTAAAAGGAAAAGCACACTAAGAACAACATTGTGATGAATCTTTACCTCCAAAAGCACAGTACTTTTGTATTAATTCATAAGGATGTTCTGATAAATTAACACACAGTCCAATAGCCTCTCTGGCTAAAATTTGAACCCCCTTCTATTACAAATCATGAAATAAATAGACTTATCCCTTAAAACCTATTTATGTAATAAATAGACTTATCCCTTATTTCATGAGGCCCTAAACAATGTTTTTCGGGCTCCCCACAGTTGAATGTGTATTCCTTGGATAGAACTTTCCAATGGGCTATCGTACTCCTAAAACAAATATCGTATGCAAAAGTTACGACCCCGGGAAGTTGATGTACTAACTTACCCAAACGAGGCCCATGTGACTTTTGGTGCTTCATCTCCTAGGGTTAGGTTTTTGGGTGTCTAGGGTTTTTGACATTCCTGTTTATTGTAAAAAGGCCTTCAGAGCCTCATTTTAATCATATTCTTGCGAATGAGCGCAATCGTCACATCTCTTCTCAGAGAAAATATGCCACCATTCCAACAAGCTTGTTTCCCGTTGTATTTTACAGTTTCAACTTATTTCCCTATTGAATAAAAAACCAGTTTTAATTTATCTTTGTTATTCTGTGTTAAGAATATTTTAATAATTTGTATTCATTTTGTTCTACTCATAAAATATGTATCATTTGCACCATGTCACGGATGTAGTTGATATACACAAGACTTCATCTAGCTCACCCTACAAGGGGTGTCTAGTCCCTTGGGGTTGATCATGCTAATTCATCTTGGACCATACTTGACATATCGAGGTTCCCTCATGAAACCAATGTCTAAGACATATCGAGGTTCCCTCATGGAACCAATGTCTCACGAGACATATCAAGGTTTCCTCGTGAAACCAATATTTGGTTCCTTCATCTGACCATTTGAGGCACATACGAATGAATTCTACATTCCCTCCTACTATTCCATACAGGACCCTCCGGGGAGAATGTCTCATGATGCTGCCTCAAACATCTCTAGGACACATCAAGGTTCCCTCATGGAACCAATGTCCCCCAAGACATATCGAGGTTTCCTCATCAAACCAATGTCTTGGTTCCTTCATCTGACCATTTGAGGCACATTAGGAGGAAGTCTACAGTCCCCTCTATTGGTCCACACAGGACCCTCCAGAGAGAATGTTTCATGATGTTGCCTCAAACATCTCTAAGACACGTCGAGGTTCCCTCATGGAACCAATGTCCCCCAAGACATATTGAGGTTTCCTCGTGAAACCAATGCCTTGGTTCCTTCATCTAACCATCTAAGGAATGTCAAGATGAAGTCTACATTCCCCCCTACTATTCCACACAAGACCCTCTAGGGAGAATGTCTCATGATGTTGCCTCAAACATCAACACTCCCTTGAATCCATCCGATAACAACAGTCTCATATAGAGAGAGAGAGAGGGAGGTATCCCCTTTGTTTCAAGAATCGAATGTAGTTCCAAGACCCCTGAGAGATTGTGAAAAAGATAAAGCATATTCAACATATGGTGAACTCTCTCCTCAACAGTGTACATGGACTGCATCAGGTAATCGTATCCTAACATCCTGATGGATTTGGCCACGACATGACAAATTTCAGGGGAAGGATTTCTGATGTGAAGTGCCACAATCACGATGTTAATGTCTCCAACCAACAAGTTATAGTTGCGCAGGAATAATTCTAGGGTTTTGACATTCCCTATGATCAAAACATGTGGCCACTTTTCATGGTTGTTGAAGAAATAGCATGGCCGACTGTTTCCTTCAAAAGAGAGATAGAAGAGATCATTTGCGGGCTTTTCAAGCTCAACTCTATGAGTTGCTTCTTTTGTTGATTTCCCTTCCATTTCCCTGAGAACAACAATTGTATCCTCCTCCCAATTTGACTCCCACTATCATCACCATCAACACGCATTTGTATGCAGAGTTTTTTTTTTTTTATCCAACAACTCTTAGTTGGTCATCTGTGTAGAAATAAATACACCTTCCCATGAGGATTTCTTTCTACTGCCTAACCCTACGTCATCACTCTAGCATAGTACATCCACTATTGCAATGATGGAAAAAAATCTATATATATGCACATCGCTTACTGCACTATATACATCCTTCTCTATATATGCACGTAGCCTCTGCTTTTCACACACATTCCAAAAATCTTCACAAAACACAAGCTATCTCTCATTTTCCTAGGCCCTCCTATGAGAGAGTCAAGCCCAGTCCTGCTCTGATACCATGTTTAATTTTCATATGAGATGATATATGATCGATACATTATTACAATGATGAGTGTTCTATATATAGAGAACATATGGTGACCATCCATGAAAAGATGCATCCCTTGGATAATAAATAACTAGTTATTAATTATATATATTTATACCTTGCATTATAAATATCATGTCATATATATATATGGAATAATGTCTTCCCAATGTTGTCCAAACATCAACAAACCAACACACTTAATAGAATACACTGAGTTGACTTTAGCTTCTGACGACACCTCCCTTTTAGAATTTAAGAAATATGGGTTTTTTTTCCACAAGACTAGTTGACTTACTAGAATCTAATATTTCTTGAATCCCCCCTTCATGACTCCCTTGCGTGGAACCGGAATGGGCCTGGGGGCTATTAAACAATGATGATTCTTCGTCTATCATCTTCTATCATCTTCTTTGTCTCCTCTGAGACCTTGACTACTTTCTACTTCCATGATTTTTTGAATGGTGGGAACTGAGAAGGGGGCCTTCGACATTGAGCCATCATATGACCCACTTCATGGCATATGAAATATATGAAAGGCACCTTCCAATAAAATATATGCGCTAAACCCAAGAAAATCCTCCATATACCAGTTCAATTTCGTCCAATAAATCAGCTCTAAGGTCTACTTCTATATGTATCCACGCCAAGTGCATGTCCAGTTTGGTTTGCCATGCCGGATCACACCCCACGAACTTCCCAATTTGGTTTCCAATGGACACCAGAATAGATTTTTTCTAGAACACCATGGGAAAATTCAGCGAAATTTCGCAGACTTTCGTGGGCAAAAGCGTATCATGAGCGGGGTCAAAATTCACTACCCATTCCTTTAGAATGAGAGTCGATGGCCCCCAATTCCACACACGACTAAAAAAAAATAGCAGTTCCTCCTTTGAACTAAATTTGAAGACAATCCACCCTCTCGAAAGAGTATGGAAGATGGGCATGTAGCCTAGCAAATCTTCTTAGTCGTGTCCAACCATCCTGCCAGAGTTGAGGCACGCACCACCTTCCCGCAAAATTGACCCATCGTTTTGCATCCCAACAATGAAGGGATTTTTCTCATGACTATATCCTCCTCTAAAACCATGGATTGATTCTCCTTCCGAGCCTTCCAGCACCTAGCCTTGAGTTTGGTCAAGCGGGAGGGTTCTCCACCACGAGGCATTAAACTCTCAAAGCATGACACATGTGTATTAGCTTTCTTCCTCACAGAATGATGGATTGCATGTGAAGAGTTTCCCCATGAAATGAGTTTTCTCACTCCCCCTTCAAGATTTCTTGCACTCCCATGCATGAAATTCCATCGATCATGGGGTTATGACACATGCTTTCATCACATAGGCCTTCAAAAACTAGGATATGAGATCCCACATCATGAACCTAACCATCAAATGGTTTTGGAGCTATTCCACATTCAATACGCTTGTATTTTTGTAGACTAAAAAATTCCTCATCACTAATGAAAATATCTTGCAGGCCAATCCATTCTACCTCGTCATCTACACATTCATCCTTCATTCGAAAAGTTAAGGATTACACAATAAAACTCAATTAAAACTATGAAAATACCCCACCAACTTCACACTTAAACGATAGGCACTTGACAAAGGTTAAGAGTTGTAGAGAAAGCTCTTAGCAGGACCATTTTCCACCATGGACACAAACACCGAGCACGGTTGAGCCAACCTAGGAGCTAAGCACCTAGGGTTTTTTGTACATTGCCAAAATATAATTATTTTATTTAAAATATAAATATTTATATATTATTAAAAATTCAATATTAATAATTATTTTTTCAAATCACATCTCACGTGTCAAAACCCATTATATCTCATTATTGATAAAGAAGATCACATCAACAAATACTTAGACACTTTGTGATGTGGCTAAGACTTCAATATCCAAGATCACATTCTTGATAAAGAAGATTGCATCAACAAAAAATTATACACTTTGCCATGTGGCTAAGACTTCAATATCCAAGCTTTAGTTTGCTACCCTCTAGCAAAACTTTCACAACCACAAAATGCTTGCAAAGAAACATAGGAGACCCAAACCATGAGCGTAACTCTCCCCTTTTATTTTTATATTTAAATTTTTTTAATGAAGTCCGTAAAAGGGATGCCCATAGGACTCAAAGAATTCAACCACTATCTTTCTCTAATTTTAAATAAGGTGTCATTTTGCTCCAATGCTTTGTCCTTTCCATTGATTAGTTAGATCAGTTAGATCACTGCACCCACGACGCTCGCACTCAAACGACCAACAACATTCCTTTTCTGGGAGATTTGAAGATCAATTATGAAAGTGTTGGAGTAGATCTCTTGAAAGACTCTTCTCTTATGGGTACCTTTCTTGCACATCTTCCTCCCACTACGCAACATATCTCAACAATCAATATGATATCAACTATGGCACATCAATCCTACAAATCATTTGATCCATGGATCGTGCCTATTCCTTTGGAATTTTATGTACTAGGTGACACCATGCCACTTAGGCCTGCAGAGGATGAATATGATGCCATCCAGTCTGCCTCTCCTTCACCATATGACCAACATATGCTTGTGTATATGACTTATTCATTACCATCCTGGTTAGATTTCCTATCCTCTACTTTCGCTTACATAATATATATTTTTCCATCCGATGAATCTATTATGGAAATGCTTAGTATGGAGGAGGCACCATGGGATGACAACCACCATTGTTCGTCCTTTCTTTCAAGTTTGGATGACATTAAGAATGATATATCCTCTATCTTTCCTAGTGATATCATCAACTGTCCCCAATCTCCAATACTCACTCAGGATACCATCTCCGAGGGGAATTGGGGAAACATCTCTTCTATGATTATAGTCAATATATCAATCAAAGAAGGTATTGTGGAAAACATACAGATAGGTGCCAATTTTTCAGTTGAAGAAGTTGAAACTTACACCACCTTGTTCAAGGAATTCCACGACATCTTCGCTTGGAGTTATGAAGAAATGTTAGGGATCAATCCATCAAACGTTGTGCATGAAATCAAGACTTACCTAGGAGTGAAACCTGTAAGAAAAAAACTTCCCTCGATTCATCCTAAGAAAACCATGGCTATAAAGGCAGAATTCAAAAAATTGTTGAAGTCTGGTTTTATTTATCCTGTCCCTATGACCGAATGGGTTTCCAACATCATTCCAGTCGCTAAGAAATAGGGGACCATTCGTGTTTTTGTCGATTATCGAGATCTTAATAAGGCTTGTCGTAAGGACAATTATTATACACCCTTTATCGACCAAATTACCGATAATTGTGTCGAAAGCGTCATTTTATCCTTTATGGATGGATTTGCCATATATAACTACATTGAGATTCTACTAGCTGATTAACATAAAACAACCTTCATTTGCCCTTGGGGGACTTTCGCTTATCGAAAATTACCTTTTGGCCTTAAAAACTTTGGAGCTAATTTTGAGTGGGCCATGTCATATGCATTCCACGATATCAAACATATTTTTGAACCCTACCTTGATGACTTGCCCGCTCACTCATCTCGTCAACGAGACCACATTAGTCACCTACAAGCCATTTTTCTTCAATGTCGGTTTTACAACATCTGTTTGAACCCCCACAAATGCATTTCCTCGATCGAATCAGGTAGACTCCGTGGATTCGTAGTCTCCAAATATGGGATTAGGGTGGATCCCTTAAGAGTCAAAGCCATTCTAGCTTTACCTCCTCCCAACAATCTGACCCAACTACAAAGTTTGCAAGGGAAGGAAGACTTTATTCACCGCTTCATTTTCAATTACGCTGAAATCACCAAAGGAATTATGAGATTGTTGCAAAAAGACACCCCTTTCAACTAGGATGAAAGTTCTCAATGCTCATTTGATGCTCTTAAGCATGCCTTAACAAATACACCTCTTTTTCACCCACCGAACTATGTGAAATACTATATCCTTTATTTGGTTTCCTCTACTTCCATTATTGCTATGGTGTTAGTACAAAAGGATGATAACGAAAATGAACATGTGATCTACTATCTAAGTAAGAGTCTATCAGGCCCCGAACTTTGATATTCGCATGTCGAAAAGTTGGCTTTGGTAGTAATGATTTCCATCCAGAGATCTCACAATTACATTCTATTATGCACTACCATGGTCATTGCAAACTCAAACCCCATGTACCAAACTGGATTCGTCAAGTACTTGGGGGAAAATATATGGATCGTTATTCTCCAAGAATTCGATCTCGAGTTTTCCAAATCAAAAGCTAAAAATTCGTTGGTTTTTGCGAAATTGATTTGTGATCTTCCCCATACTGATGAGGATGTTGTGCCCAGTGATTCTCTTCCTGATGAATCCATGTTCCTTATTAGTATGTTTGATCCTTAGTACGGATATATCCTTCCCTATCACCAAACCCAACTCTTTCAGCCTAACATTTCAAGTGATGAACGACATCACATTTGACACCACTTGAAATGCTACCTCATCATCATAGACACTTTATACCATCGTGGCATTGATATTGTCCTACGACATTGTTTAACCCACGATGAGGTTGAACGAGTGTTAAATGACTGTCACCTTGGAGCTTGTGGCGGTCATCTTTCTAGGATGGCTACAGCCCAGAAAATCTTACATCCCAGTTATTTTTGGCCTTATATATTCAAAGATTGCATCAAAGTCGTTAAACAATGCCCACCCTGTCAAATATTTTAGAGGAAAGCACGTACCCACCCCACTACGTTGCATCCCATTGTCGTCGTCGGCCCCTTTGCAAAATGGGGCATCGATTTTATTCAATGTAAGCCTACCTCATCCTGGAGGCACGGTTATATCATCGTTGTCATTGATTATTTCACTAAATGGGTTGAGGCAATGCCTACATTTCTTAACGATGGTTGCACTGCCACACTTTTTGTGTTTAACCACATCATCACTCAATTTGATTTTCCGCAAGCTATTGTCACTGATCATGGATCACATTTCCAGAACAAGATGATGGGTTAATTGCACACCAAGCTAGGTTTACTCCATGAAAACTCATCCCCCTATTATCCTCTCACGAATGGACAAGTTGAAGCCATCAAAAAAGTCATGAAGACCATGTTGTAATGCATGGTGAGAGCAAACAAAACCTCTTGGCACTTTCAAATATTCTTCGCACTCTGGGCCTATAGAACTTCGGTGAAAACCACAATTGGATTCACGTCGTTCCAGTTGGCATACGGAATAGAAGTTGTGTTACCAATTGAATGTGAGATCCCCTCGTTGAAAATTACCGTAAAACTCATACCTCACACTTCTGCTGAAGAGGAACGATTCCTATATTTAACCAAGTTGGACGAAACTCGTCGTCATGCTACTCTCATCAACGAGATGTATCAAAAATGCATGAAAAATCAATATGATAAATTCGTCCAACCTCATGCTTTCGCAGAAGGAAATCTAGTCCTAGTCTATGATCAAGATCATGACAAACAAACTAGGGGAAGGAAAGTTAGAACCCATATGGCACGAGCCTTACATCATAAAATGTGTGCTACATAGAGGCTCCTATGAGTTAGTAGACTACAATGGAATATCTCTCAATGAGCCTCTAAATGGGCTTTATCTCAAGAAGCACTATGCATAGAATATCTCGCATGTGTGCTTTGTACATTATTTTACTATATACTCTTGACTTGGTGTGTCTTTTCTTTTGCGTGCACGAGTTCTGCCTCAGTTGCTTATACTTTTATTTTTGATTGAATGCATAGATGACATAACCCTTTCCCATCTATTTCAGGTTTGCGGATGGCGCTAGTCGACACACCCAGAACATCGCTTTTGCAGCTTGGGTCATCTACCACTCTGGCAAGTTAGTGAGTTCAGGAGGAATTTGCCTCGAATCTGTAACCAATAACATGGCAGAATGTCATGTTGTCATCAAAATTTTAACTGAAGCCTCCTCTCTAGGTATAACTCAATTGATTATCAACCCAGACTCTCAAATCGTGGTCCGTCAACTTAATCATGAGTACATCGTTCGCAACTCGATTTTACTACGTCTCCACCTATGGGTACGTTGTCTCAAAAAATCATTGGAATTTCTCCAATACAGACACATATCAAGAGAAATCAATACAAGTTCGGATACATTAGCAAATTGCATGTTGGATTGGTATCTTGCGCATAGAAAATCATTTGAAACATAAATCATATCTACAAAAACATCACATGAAAACACAAAAATACAACATAAGTAGCCTCAAAAATCATATATATATGTGTGTGTGTGTGTGTGTGTGTGTGTGTGTGTGTTTGATAGCAAAATTATTTTAAGTACATCATACAAAAGTACATAACGAGACAAAACTTAAGGCTTCATGCCCATAGTATCATCGTAAGGACTACAAAATATATGAGGACTCTACTCATCCTCCTCTATCACATTGTGCTCCAAAAAGTACACTATTGCTCGTTTCACCCATCGTAGTAAATGGTTGAGGCCTTCAGAGACCCCAACTGTGTGTCACTACAAGTGTAAAGGTATGTCTCGCCTCCTCAAGGGAGGTACACCAATTGTCAAGACCCGAAGGTTTCTCTCTGTTATCACTTGGTAATTTCTTTGGGATGTATCAAAGAAACCCCAAGGTAACCTCAAACCAACTTTAGGTTGGACTCTAACCCTTCCAACTAAAGAGGGCTCTATTAGATGTCTAATGACTAGTAATAGCTCAAAGGATTCATCAATAAATTCACAGAGGCCATATTCTGCAATAGGACAGGTTTGTTTTTTTGTTTTTTAAAGGTTTGATAGGACAAGCAAGAGAATGAAACCATTGGGAAATGGAATCAAAGCCTAAAACTTAAAAATATTGAGTCAATAGTTGATGGTTTACTCTCAGAAAGCAAAGTCAAATTAAGTATTTTTCTTCAGCAAATGATGAGTATTTGGATGGTAGCAAAAAAGAGAAAAGGACAGCCCATTACACTAAGAGCACCTAGCAAAGGGTGAGTTCTTAATGTAACTTTAGAAGAACAACAGAAAGGAGATAAATCACCATGGACAGAGCACCAAATATAGATGAATTCTGAACATGAAATCCTTAACACCTAAACAAGTATTTATTGTATGAATGGAGCATCAAATGTAGATGAATTCCAAACATTTACTCTCAGTTAACTACCAGAAAGAGAAAACAATAATGGAGATAAGCATTAACAGGAAAAACACACTGAGAACAAAACCGTGATGAATCTTTTCCTCCAAAAGCACGATACTTTTGTATTAATTCATAAGGATGTTATGAGAAATTGACACACATTCCAATAGCCTCCATGGCTGAAATTCAAACCCCCCTTCTATTACAAATCATGAAATAAATAGACAAATAAAATAACAAACTATCTCTAGTTTCTTGGAATCAAATCCAATCTGCATGCTAAAAAATAAAATTAATCTAGAATAAGCCTCGAATAAAGGAGACTTTGGTCTTGTGAAGCTTGCAATTATCCCTTGAAATCTACACTTTATTGTCATTTGTACATCTGAATGCCTGGATATTCTCCTTAAATTCTTCTTTAAATCTGGATCTGATATTTATCCTTTGATTATTTGTTGATATAATGCTTTGAAAGTGGAAAAAATCTTGGTTACTCACATGATAGACACATATCTAAACTAATGATGAAACCTATGCCACTTTTCCTCTTTGGATACCCTCACTGTTGCACTTATACCTTTGAATTGAAGATTTAAATCACAACTTGCTAATTTGGTTCCATGAGTCCTCCTAGAATATATTTAATATCTTTGATCAATCAAAATATGTCTGATGATTTCATGCCTTAAGAAGCTCTTCCATCTATCATATGAATCTCGGTTATCATGCAGAATGAAATCCACCACTGCAATATTTCCCAACATTGCAAGCACCCTTCTAGCTTTGATCTATCTTATACTCTCTATAATGGAATACCAATCAGAAGAGGTGTCAGTTTCATCTTCGTGGGATGCATCTCTTGAAATATCTTCAAATAGAATTTCAAGGTGCCCTTGATGCCTCAAGACAGATGGAAGAAAGAGATCTCCCAACCACATGCACATGACACACACATATATAATACAATCCATCCAAATCTTGTTTTTGAACCCTACCCAAGAGTTCAACCTGTAATATGTCCCCAATACATAATATTGGGCTTGAAAGCCTAAACAATTGTAATTCATTCTCCTGTAACATTGGGTACTCTTCAGAGATATACGTCTAGACATAGTATTCACAGGGAGATCTATCAGATGGAATGGACCCATCCAATACAAAACTTTAGATTCCTAGTGATGAGTTGTAATAACCAAACTGAAAGCGAACTATGTTTGTCAAATATATAAGAGTCCCCCTCTAGAAGTAAGCTTGGAATGGGCGTATTTTAACTTCGTGCACAATAAACAAAATCTTGAGCAACATGTAAGTCAATGTCTCAAGGACATTTCTATTGCTTTATCCTTTACTTGACCAATAATATGGCCTACCATCTTCTATATCCTTTGGATCCAATGTATAGATGATTCTTTCATCCGGATAGTTTTTGTTGCTTGAAACACAAATATGCTCACATATGCAACTTTTCTCCATGGGGGGTCCAATAAGTGCATGTGCCAACTTGCCATAGACTCTATGTTCCATATTCAAATTTGTCCATGTTAAATCTTTACTTGAGCTTGGTCCTCCACAAATGCTCATTTTATCCTCTTCCATCACAGAATTACATTTTGATACTTCTAGACAAATTTTGATGCATAGGTCTTTAAAGAATCTACTTTCAACCACAATTCGACAGCAGGAACAGGAAACCACTTACTCATCGGTGTATGTATCATTCCATTCTCTAAAACCTTGAATGGAAAGTGAGTTTGCTACAAACTCTGCTTTTTCCATCCATGTTTCCAAGAAAATAACCCCAAAAAATGAAAAAATATCTTATGGATTTGGCGGGTAAACCTTCAACCCAGCTTCTACATTTGCCTTGGAACGAATCATAAAATATCCTAATGAATACATCTTCATTCTTGATTCTAAGAAGCTCAGTAAATTCACAAAAAATTGATATATGCTTCAAAGTCAAACTCAAATCCTCACCATTAAATTTTGGACCATTGCTTAAACAATATCTATCCTTGGGTAAAGGATTTGGAAAACCATAACTCTGTGAAAAGTCCAAACATGCATACCTTGAAACAATTGTAGCAGTATTTGAGTTCTTCATCAAATCCAGCGGAGTCACTGGTACCTTTTTCAAGATTTAAAACCTTCAAACAGTGGAGTCGCCATTGATACTCTAACATCTGGATACAACTAATAATGGAGTAGCCAGGTGGATGATTTACAGCCTCTTTGTGTCCGATTGTTGTCCACCATCAACAATCAGATCTTAACTTTGTCGTTTATCCCAGGGAATATTTCACCTTCACTCCCCGACAACAGTGCCAAAAATGTTATCACTTGGTAATTTTTTGGGGTTGTATCAAAGAAACCCCAAGGTAACCTCAAACCAACTTTAGGTTGGACTCTAACCCTTCCAACCAGAGAGGGATCTCTCAGATGTCTAATGACTGGTAATAGCTCAAAGGATTCATCAATAAATGCACAGAGGTCAGATTCTGCAATAAGACATGTTTGTTTTTGGTTTTTTCAAGGGTTAGTAGGACAAGCAAGAGAAGGAAATCATTGGGCAATGGAGTCAAAGCCTAAAAATTATAAATATTGAGTCAATAGTTGATGGTGTACTCTCATAAAGAAAAGGCAAAGTAAGTATTGTTCTCCAGCAAATGATGAGCATTTAGATGGCAGCAGAAAAGAGAAAAGGACAACCCATTACACTAAGATCACCTAATAGAGGGTGAGTTCTTAATGTAACTTTAGAAGAAAAATAGAAAGGAGATAGATCACCATGGACAGAGCATCGAATATAAATGAATTCTGAACATGAAATCCTTAACACCTAAACAAGTATTTATTGTATGAATGGAGCATCAAATGTAGATGAATTCCAAACATTTACTCTCAGCTAAATACCAGAAAGAGTAAAAAATAATGGAAATAAGCATTAAAAGGAAAAACACACTAAGAACAACACCGTGATGAATCTTTACCTCCAAAAGCACAGTACTTCTGTATTAATTCATAAGGATGTTCTGATAAATTAACACATAGTCCAATAGCCTCTCTGGCTGAAATTCGAACCCCCTTCTATTACAAATCATGAAATAAATAGACAAATAAAATAACAAACTGTCTCTAATTTCTTGGAATCAAATCCAATCTTCATGCTAAAAAATAAAATTAAGCTAGAATAAGCCTCGAACGAAGGAGACTTTGGCCTTGTGAAGCTTGGACTTATCCCTTAAAACCTACACTTTACTTCCATCTATACATATGAATGCCTGAATATTCTCCTTAAATTCTTCTTTAAATATGGATCCGATCTTTATCCTTTGATTATCTGTTGATATTGTGCTTTGAAAGTGGAAAAAATATTGGTTACTCGCATGATAGACACATATCTGGAACTGATTATGAAACCTCTGCCACTTGTCCTCTTTGGATACCCTCATTACTGGGCTTATACCTCTTAATGGAAGATTTAAATCACAACGTGTTGATTGGTGCCATGAGTCCTCCTAGAATCTGTTTTATATCTTTGATCGATCAAAATATGTCTGTTGATTTCGTGCCTTAATAAGCTCTGCCATCTGTCATCTGAATTTTGATAATCATGCGGAATGAAATCCACCACTACAATATTTCCCAACATTGCAAGCACCCTTCTAGCTTTGATCTGTATTATACTCTCTGCAATGGAATACCAATCAGAAGAGGTGTCAATTTCATCTTTGTGGGATGCAGCTCTTGAAATATCTTCAAATGGCATTTCAGGGTGCCTTTGATGCCTCAAGACTGATGGAAGAAAGAGGTCTCCCAACCACATACACATGACACACACATATATAATACAATCCATCCAACTCTTTTTTTTGAACCCTACCTAAGAGTTCAACCTGTAAGATGTCCCCAATACATGACACTAGGCTTGGAAGCCTGAACGATTGTAATTCATCCTCCTGAAACACTGGGTACTCTTCAGATATATACGTCCAGACATAGTCTTCACAGGGAGATCTATCAGATGGCATTGATGCATCCAATACAGAACTTTTGATTCCTGGTGATGAGTTGGAATAACAAACCGAAATCAAACTGCATTTGTCAAATATATAAGAGTCCCCCTCTAGAAGTAAGCTTGGAATGGGCGTATGTTAACTTCATGCACAACAAAAAAATTCTTGAGAAACCTATGAGTCAATGTCTCAGGGACATTTCTACTGCTTTCTCCTTTACTTGACCAATAAGATGGCCTACCATCTTCTATATCCTTTGGATCCAATGTATAGATGATACTTTCATCCGGATAGTTGTCGGTGTTGGAAGCACAAATAGGCTCACATGTGCAACTTTTCTCCATGGGGGGTCTAATAAGTTCAAGGGCTAGCTTGCCATAGACTGTATGTTCCATATTCAAATTTGTCCATGCTAAATCTTTAAATTCTCATTTTATCTTCTTCCGTCACAGAATTTAATTTGGATACTTCTGGATAGATTATGATGCAGAGGTATTTAAAGCATCTACTTTCAACCACAATTCGACAGCAAGAACGGGAAACTGCAAGCCCCCCAAGTTTGCGCGGGTGCCCCATTCATGTCAAGGATGAAGCATTGCCTCATGTTGTTGTTGGGGAAGTCAGGAAGGCGGAAGATCATCTCGACACTCTAGAAGAAAAAAAAATGGAGCTTGAATCTTCATATTCTGCTCCATTGTTCTTTTGCTCTGTTGTTTTAGATTTGGATGGGTCTAGCTGGTTCAGTCGTACTTGTCTTTAGGAGCTTAGACTAGTCTCTTTTTGAACAATTTATGTATATGGTTAGTTGGGTCTGTAAGATGTTTGGTCGCATTGTCTATGATGGCGAGGATTTTGGATTCTGTTTTGGCATACCCTCACCGGACTTGTACCCTGTCCTCGGTTTGGCTGTTATTTATGGTTGATTGTCTATGGACTTGTTGATTTTGTTTGATGGGGGTTTGGTTTCCTTTTTGGAAAACCCCATTAGCTATCCTGTATTTTATTGTCCATATATAGAAATATAAGGACTCTAATTTTAGTTTAAAATAACAATATTATGTTAGATATTTATAAAATTATATTTTAATTTATTAAGTATGGAGATTAATAAGAAATAAATAAGTTACATGAAGTGTAATACAATAATTAATAAATTTATATTAGAGAGAAACAAGTTAAGTTTGTGTAATTTGATGATTAATAAATTGAAGTCACTATGAATATATCTRTATACACTGAACAAATGTATTTATATACTCAAATCAATGATTGCATTTTGTAATTTAAATTGGAGCATTTATATATTCAATTCAATGAATGCATTTTGTAATTTAAATTGGAGCATTTATATATTCAATTCAATGAATGTATTTTGTAATTAAAATTGGACCATACATTTCAATATTTTTATCCTCTTTTCTTTAAAATTTCAAAATTACCATTATACAAACAATTGTTTTCACATTGTAGCTAAGTTAGATTTTAGTTATTTAGGTGGGTTAGTTTGAGTGGTTGAGTACTTTGAGCTTCATAGAAGAGGTGGTCAATCCCCTAGGATAACTTTGTTGCATGTCTCACTCAATATACCTAATGTGTCAAGTGTTGAATCATATCCTCACATGTGATGTTTAAAGAGTGTCATTGCCATGTTTTTGTACTTAGAGGTGACATAATTTTGCTTTATATAAATGAATTACTTCTAATTAAATGTCAAAAGGTGATAATCTAACACATATTTAATAAGTCCACTTCCATAAACATATTTCTATGCATTCATGAAATTTCTAGAGAGATAATCATCAAGGAAGTTAGAGTTGTAAGAGGGTTTTTTATTTAATCTTTTGCATTCTATATCTCATATGATCTTCTTTAGAAACATATTTCTATGTATTCCTGGAATTTCCACTAAGAGAATCATCAAGGAAGTTAGTGTTGCAAGAGAGTTTATTTAGAGGGTTTTTCTTGGTGTGATATTTTTCATTATTAACTATATTGGGAGATTTATAATCTCTTTGTTTTGAGTTTACACCTAGATATCCTTGTAGTATATGATTCAAGTCCAATTTATACATGTTATAATTTGCCTAAATACTTAAATTGTCACCTTTCAATTTCTATGGAGAAAAGGAGTTCTTAAGATCTTGATATTGTTTTGTTATGGTTTTAAGCACATAATGATATAATTATGTTAGAAGTGAACTATGGAAGGATGCAATTCAAGATTTACTTGGTTGTAGGTGTTCATTCTCATATTGATGTTATTAAGTTTTAGGAAAGGTGATAATAGATTCTTGATTGTAGATGTTTCATTCTTTGTATTGATCTTGTTAGATTATCATGAATTAATAAAAAGATTTTTTTTTAATATATGTATAATTTGAACCTAAGTGATTTATAAGAGAAAATGAATTATTCAATATCCATCATTGTGTCAAGCCCAAACCTTGGGCAATATCATATGAAGATTTAGTTAAGTTGTGCTCTGTGTTGTTGTTTTTTTTCTTCTATTTCATTCAAAAGTTTGGATCATTATTTGTTTTTTCTTCTATTTTGTTTGAAGGATTATATCATTATTCTTTTCACATTTTGGAGAGTGTCCTTTCTCCATTTAGGGGGAATATATATTAGGTTTTGAGTCTATGAGGATTTATACTCTCTCTTTTCAAATTGTACAATTACAATCTTTTCACCAATTTGAGAGTTATTATAAGAGTTCATCATCAAAATATTGGACCAACATCAAATAAGATAATTTTAATTGCAAGTCCAATTAACAACATTAATATGTAAACCTCCTTTAATTACTTATGCATTTTGATTCTGTCGTTTAGGGGGTATGCTAGTTTAATAATGTCTAAAATTGGTACTTATTAATACCAAAAATTATAAATATAATTTTCATTTAAAACTCTCTATTAGGAAAAGCATTTTCAAGCTCCTATTTCCTTGTTATTGAAACTCCCAAAAAGCTCCCAAGTTCTCCAAACCTTTCCCCAATTAGAGACATCAAAAACTAATTTCAGAGATGTTGCTAATAATTCTAAACATAAAATTTTGTTTTTATAAATTTTAACTTATTTTAAGATAATTCAGATTACAAAATTTTAAAAAAACATAAATAAATGAAAACAAAAATTTACTTACCAATTTTTATCTATTTATTAAATCAATCTTAGTTTATTTTACTCCCATGTCAAACTAATTACGTTAAATTATCTACCAATACTTCAAATAATTATATGCGTAGTCACTTAAAAATAATTATGTGTAAATAAATTTACCTCATAACACAAATATATCGTAAATCTAAAAGTGGAAAAGTCGATTCTTGATAATGAGAAAACATTCCTAGCTTATAACCGAAGGAAGTAATAGATACGTAGTAAGATGAAATTGCACACTTTACACTTTGGTACAACAAATAGCGAGGACAGGGGCTATCACTAGGGTTAGCATATCCAGCCTGTTACATAGTATTAAATGCTGCAGGTGGATTATTTTATGGTTTTATCCTGACCTATAATTTATTGGTCGCAGTGTTCAATGCTGCTTAATAAGATGAATATTGATGCCCATCCATAAAACATTTTTACATATTTTTAATGTCAAGTCGCCTACAGTGGAGAGCTAAACTTACTCTCTTAAATTTAGTTATCTGTTTCACTGCCAAGCAATATCCAGTTTGTTACACAGAAATTCTGAGACAAGTGAAATATAAACCGTGGAATCTGAATTGCTTTCGGATCCGGCTGACTATATTTCACCTGCCCCGTTTCACCAATCTCCGCTCGTAAATCCCTGGACAAGCCTGTCCTCCGGGTCAACGGTAGCGGCACATCCAATAACGCCTACACTACAAATTCATAACATTCGCGTTCATTGAAGCTGTATGGACGTCAGGGAGAGGAGCTTCACCTTCCAGTATTTGACACCCCTGCCCTATCCGCAACCTCTTCTCTGCTTCGGGATGGGAACAAAACAACCCCAGTTTCAACATCTTCTCCATCTCGCTCGCGTCGTATTCATTCCCCAGCTTCGGATCTGCCACTTCGAGCAGACTCCCCTTTCCGTATAGCTCCGACACCCAATCTACCAAAAACAGTTGTCGGCGTCCATGGATAGGTCCACGGGCTTCCTCCCGCATGCCACTTCCAGCAGCAGAGCCCCAAAACTGAACATGTCCGAGCTGGGCGTGGCCTTCCCCGTCCGTGTGAGCTCCGGCGCTATGTACCCCAGCGTTCCCATAACGCGAGTCGTCCTCGGGTTCTTGCTGTGGTCATACAGCCGGGCGAGGCCAAAGTCTCCCAGCCGCCCGTTGAGCTCAGAATCCAGCAGCACGTTGCTCGACTTGATGTCTCTGTGGATGACCCTCTTCTCCCACTGTTCGTGCAGATACAGCAGCCCCGCCGCTACGCCCTTCAGGATCGCGTATCGCCGAGGCCACGGCAGGACCGTCGTCGGGTTTCCGAATATGAGTTTATCCAGGCTGCCATTGGGCATGTGGTCGTAAACGATGAATAGCTCCTTCTGCCTCTTACACCATCCCCGGAGCTGTACCAAGTTCCGGTGCTGCATGCGCCCCGTGGTCGAGATCTCTGCCACGAATCCCTTCATTCCTTCCGTGAACTCCTTCGTTATGCATTTCACTGCGACTTCCTGGCCGCTTTCCCTGAGAACGCCCCTGTAAACCTTGCCGAAACCCCCCTGGCCCAAAACGTTTTCGTCCCTAAATCCTCTCGTGGCGATGCTGAGATCCTTGTAAGTGAATCTATGGGGCCAGAACTCCGGYTCCCATTCTTCGATATTTTCTCTGCATTTCGCTCTTTTGAAAAACACGGCCGCAACCGCGAGCGAGAGGAGAACCAGAGCGGCCACTGTAACGCCGGCTATGAATCCTCCTCTCGGACGCTTGTCATTGATGTTAGAAAGCGAAGGAAGACGCGAGCTATCGAGGGGCGGTGCCGTGCCTTCCGTGGTGAAGCTCCACGCAAGAACGTAATGGTCTTCGAAGAAATTGCCCCCTGTACTCGCTGAAAAGCCAACGAACATCTTCTCTTTCAGAACGTTGTGCAGATCGATTTTCGCAGATATGAGGGGCTTCTGCGGTTTAGGCAGGCCGGCCAACATTATGCTAACGTTGAGCCGGCTTTGAAGATGGTCGTAATCGATCCAGGCCTGTATGTTGCGTCCGCTCTTGAGGCTGAATTCCTGAAAGTCCTCCCCTTTCCGAGATAAGGGGAGGACTTTCATCGAGATAAGGTTGTTGATGTCCACGCCCACATGGTTGTCGTCGGGATCATTGAATTCTACACTCTTGATCGTATCGAACTCCACTGCGAACAAGTGATTGTATGGCTTCCCGTTGCTGGTGTTGTTAAGCAAGCCCAGATACTGGGCGGACACAGCACCCATTGGAGATGTGTAGGGCGTGACGATAAAAGCCATTCCGTTCCTGCCTGCATTAGATGTGGGCGGGACCATGCTGAAAACGAAGGTAGTGCTGAAGGAGGAAAGCGTCTGGTTGTTTTTCATTGGCACGGGGATCGAATACAGCGCCCGTCCGAGCATAAAACGCGTGTGATTTGTGAGGGCGAGCACGGATTTGGAACGGATGAGTGAAGCACCCACCTCCAAGATCAAGTTGGTTCCATTGAATTCGTCGAAGACAAAAGTGGCAGGAAAGACTGGAATGACAAGGGAGAAGAAGGTCATGGCTGCCGACACATGGTGTTAGAAATCCAGGGAGATACAACTTCTTCTCCAAGATTCCATCTATTTTTCCAATGCTCATTACATATATGATGAACACCCACATATATATATATATATATATATATATATTTATTATGGACACACCACCAACAGCTACTTTGGTAGAAAGTCCGCACAACCGCGAGTTTTGGAGAACGCCTAAGGATATAGTAAAATTTCTTGACCATTAAAAACCCTAAGCGTAGTAAAATCCTAGCTTAGTAAAAATCTCAAGTTTAATTAAAAAAAACTTAATTAATACATTAAAAGCTTAATTGAAATTAATTAAAAATGATAAAAGAATGAAATAATATATAATAATAATATATATATATAGAATGATAATATATATATATATAATGATAAAAGAATGAAATTTTTTTTTTGTCATTTCTTATAATTATTATTTATTTTTTAAAATTATTTGTAAATCATATTAAATTTAAAAAATCATAATTCATATTCTATTTAGAAAGATTTATGTAAGGATATTAATTTAAGAAAAAAAATATTAAAAACAATTAATTTACTCACCCTGAAATGGCCATTTACTCTCTAAAACTAATTTTTTGACAAAATCCCATATCATATTTAAAATGATTAATAATTATATTAATATAATAATATGAAAAAATTCATAAAAAAATAAATTCAAAATATATTATATTTCATAAGATTTATAAGAAAATTCAAAATAACATTTATTCAATCATATTAGACCAGAGTTGAATAAACATAAAATGCAATGAATTATAATTCAAAATAACATTTATTCAATCTAATATATTAGACAAGAGTTGAATAAACATAAAATGCAATGAATTATAATGAAACAAATTATAATGAAAATTGGATATTCAACTTATTGACTATTAATAAATGATATATATATATAGTTAAATACAATCTATATTTAAAAAAAAAGTGAGGACAAATTTCATATCAATTCATGAGTTCAATTTATAATCATCTACTACCTTTATTATATTTAAAAGAAATGATAGTCATAATCACATTGACAAGTTATGGAAAAATAACATACCGTGATTTTATATGGAAAAATAGCATACCGTGACTTTATATGGAAAAATAACATACCGTGACTTTATATTTAAAAGAAATGATAGTCATAATCACATTGACAAGTTATGGAAAAATAACATACCTTGATTTTATATGGAAAAATAGCATACCGTGACTTTATATTTAAAAGAAATGATAGTCATAATCACATTGACAAGTTATGGAAAAATAACATACGGTGACTTTATCATTACTCTAAGAGGAAAAATACATCAATTTATCAATTTTCTCTACTCTAAATTGACACTCAAAACTTTATATCGTTAACTTATATGTAAGAAGATTCATAGTAATATTTATTGGATGTGTAAGAAGATTCATATTAATATTTATTGGATGTGATATATTAGATAAAAGTTGGAAAATATAAATTATTCAAAAGTTTATATTGTTAATTTATATGTAAAAAGATTTGTAGTAATATTTATTGGATGTGTAAGAAGATTCGAGTAATATTCATTGGATGTGATATATTAGATAAAAGTTGGAAAATATAAATGATTCAAAATTTGATATCATTAACTTATATGTAAGAAGATTTGTAGTAATATTTATTGGATGTGTAAGAAGATTCAGAGTAATATTCATTGGATGTGATATATTAGATAAAAGTTGGAAAATATAAATGATTCAAAACTTTATATTGTTAACTTATATGTAAGAAGATTCATAATAATATTCATTGGATGTGTAAGAAGATTAAGAGTAATATTCATTGGATGTGATATATTAGATAAAAGTTGGAAAATATAAATGATTCAAAAAAAATTTAATGCATGTCCCTGATGCGGTTAGGGTATAGAGAGTTGGGTCTCATGCTTGTTTCTATTGAGGAAAAATTCTCTCGCACACCCAAGAAACCATCCATGGCGGGCGAAAATAAATACGATGGGACATGAGATCCTTTCAAAATGTTGCTCGAGGAAGCCCTTGAGAGACAGAGGAATGAGATGATGGACAACTTTGCACAAATCCTTCAACGGTTGTCGAAAAGTGATGCATCCACCTCTATGAGATAGATCCTGACTTCGCCAACACCTACCAGATGTTGGGTGCAAACACAACTGTCACCAATTTCCATCCTCAGGACGAGATGTTGTGCCATCTAGGCCTTCTATGTGTTCCCTCAAATGAGTGAGCAAAGATGATTTGGGAAGCCCACTACAGTCGAGTGGCAGGACACTTCATAGTGGAAAAGACAGTGGCAGTGTTGTAGCGACATTTCTACTGGACGAAACTTCAATAGGATGTCAGCAAGTATATCTGTTCCTACACTGCATGTGATATTGTCAAACCGACCATTAAGAAACAAGGCATGTACACTCCTCTACCTACTCCTGACAGGCCCTTGAAATCAATCTCAATGGACTACATGTCGGGCCTTCCATCCACCAAGCGAGGACATGACTGTGTTTTTGTGGTTGTTGATCGCTTTTCCAATATGGCGATTTTGGCTGCCTGCAAGAAGGGCATCATAATGAAGGCCACTTCCAATATCTTCTTTGAATGAGTGTGGGTACACTTTGGGATCCCACAAACCATTATCTTATACTGGGATAGTCGGTTCCTCAACACATTCTATTGAGCCTCTAGTCATTGCTGAACACCAAGCTCACCAAGTCCATTGCCTTCCAACCCCAGACAGATGGCCAAACCGAGGTCGTCAACCGGATGATCGTGCAGATATTATGCATGTACAATTCCAAGAACCCCTGCACCTAGGATGAGAGTCTTCCCTATGTTCAACACAACTACAAAAAATCCATACATAGCTCAACAGGCCACAACCACTTTCAGGTGGGGTTGAGATTTCAACCATTAGGTCCCATGGATGTTGCACTACCCCTTGCGGCCACCTAGGTAGACTCGTAGCATGCTCCAAATGGAGTTGACAAGGCCACCCATTTCATTGAGCGTATCTAGCACATCCACCAACAGGTTCATAATATTTTATAGAAGTCCAATGCCAAGTACAAGCAACACCATGATCAACATCAGGTGCCACACCAGTTTCAAGTGGGAGACAAAGTTTGGATGCACTTGCATAAACAACGCCTTACATGGCCTCATCGGAAGCTTCATCCACTCCATTATAGACCCTACACCATCACCAAGGTAGTGGGTGACAATGATTTTGAGCTCAACCTTCCCCCATTCCTTGGCTTTCACCCAGTATTCAATGTGGACCTCCTTCGACCTTATTTTCCACCATTATTGGACACCTCAGAGATCACATAAGAGTTGACACCAACAGAGCTCAACCCTGACTGCATGGAACAGACATCCAATGATCATATCATGGACACACAAGTCACGGGCACTCTCCAACAGAGAATCCATATTTATCGGGTTGTAAAAGCAGGGCAGCTCCTGCACCAAGGCAAGTGGCTCACTCAGGGCCAAATTCAGCAGAAATTTCCTCATCTAATGGGGGCACTCAACACAATGTAGACCGTTGATTCCTAATGGGGTGGGATTGATCTAGGAGGATATCGGTGGCCACCCACCTTGTCCAACTGTCTAGAAACAGTTCCTTGGAACTTACTATTTTTAGCAGATTTTCGGTTCTTGAACTTCCGGGGTCATTTTGAGGTCCTAAATGATGTTTTTTCACGATAAGACACCTAAACGAAAACCAAAGGATCTAATTGAGACCCCTAAATGAATCTCCTCATAAATAGCTTTGCAACGAGCTATCATGCGCCCTAAACAAAGATTGTATGCAAAAATTACGACCCTAGGAAGTTGATGTACTAACTTACCCCAACGGGGCCCATATGACTTTGGCGCTTCACCTCCTAGGGTTAGGTTTTGGGATGTCTAGGGTTTTGGAATTCATTATTATTGTAAAAATGCCTTCAGAGCCTCATTGTACTCATCTTCTTGTGAATGAGCATAGGTTTCACATCTCTTCTCAGAGATAAGTTGCCACCATTCTAGCAAGCTTGTTTTCAGTCTGCACTTTACAGTTTTCAACATACTTCTTATTTAATAGAAACCAAGTTTTATTGTATCTTTGTTATTTTTCACGGTGCCTCTTTGTTAATATTATAAATCTGTGGTTTCATTTCGTTATTTTCATAAATTTGGATCACGACTGCATCTATTGGTGGATTTGTTGGGGTTGTATAACCAGACACAACTGATTTCCAAATATAGAAACGAAGGACCATTAGATATGTTCACATCCTTATTATCTAGAAGGAATAGTTTGTTCTGTCAAACAACGAATCCATGTTTGTGGAGAAACCTTCTTAACCGACCATGTGTGCTCCCGAGATCTACCTTCCAGTGGTTAGATTGTTTCCCAAGGAACCCGCTCTGATACCAATTGTTGAACTTAACCTTATATTGAGAGGGGAGTGAATTAGTATAAGATAAATTTTCCTTTAAATGAAAATTCATCAATCATTTATTAACTTTAAAACAACAAATGAATGTAAACTCAAATAACAATACAATACACATCATTTAATTCGAAAACCATTGTGTGATCCAAGTGGATATTGGTGGCCACCCACCTATTCCAACTGGCTCCTCTTGTCAGTTTTTAGTGCATCACATTATTTTGTACTTCTTTGTAATTGTGGGTTCTACACTTCCATGGTTGTATGAAGCTCTACACATCTTCCAGGTGGATACTGCTGGCCTCCCACCTAATCCAACTGGCTTATTTTGTATGTTTTCATGTCAGCATATCTTGTTGTACTTCCAGGGCTGTTTTGGGGCCCTAAACAACATTTTTTTGGCTCGCCACAGTCAAACTATAGACAAAGTCAAAGTTTGATGACTAATGCGTAGTTCTCAAAAATATCTTTCGAACGGGCTATCACACACCTAAAACATAGATCATATGCAAAAGTTACTACCCCGGGAAGTTAATGTACTAACTTACCCAAACGGGGCCCACATGACTTTTGGGGTTTCATCTCCTAGGGTTAGGTTTTGGATGTCTAGGGTTTTGGCATTCATTTTTATCATAAAAATGCCTTTAAAGACTCATTGTAATGATCTTCTGGTGAATGAGCGTAATCGTCACATCTCTTCTCAGAGATAAAGATGCCACCATTCTAGCAAGTCTTGCACTCTATATTTTAACAATCTATTTACAATTCTTTCATTAATAGAAATCAAGTATTGTTGTACTTCTTTGTTTCTGGAAATTTTCATGAGTACTTCATTATAATTACTCTTCTTTCATTTTTTCCGAAAATAATCTGGATCAGTGGTATCAGAGCAAGCTGCACTTGATCATTTTATTTTATTTTATTTTTTTCGCGCATGTTCCCGATGAGGTCTGAGTATAGCCAGTTGGGTATCGATATTATCTATCTTGAGGAAAATCACTCTCACACACTCAAGAAACCCTCAATGGAGACAAAAAAGAAAAACGACAGAGCATAAGATTCTATTAACCTATTGCTAGAGCAAGCTCTCGTGCGATAGAGGGACGAAATGATGGAGAGTTTTGCACACATCCTTCAATGCCCACTGATAGCAACATGCGCATCTTTATCAAATGACCATTTTGGAAGAACCTCTCCCTTCAAGGTACAAGTTAATTTTGATATTCCCATATTTGAAGGTCAGATAGATGCAGATGCCCTAGAAAAATGGTTAAATCTATTAGAAGGTTATTTCTCTGTTCAAAATATTTTCGACGGGGAAAATATCACCTTCGCACCCCTCAAGGCTCTCCCCCATGTCAATCATTGGTGGAAAAATTACTGGGAGAAAATTTCCACAAAGGAATCTGGAATATATGGGGCCGAGCCCACTTGGGATTTTTTTGTGGATGCAGTCAAAGAACAGTAATGTCCTGTTGATAACTATGAAGACCAATACATGAGATGGACCACACTGCAGAAAGAGAAGAGATAAACAATGTCAGAGTTCACAAATACTTTCCATACTTTGCGCACCAAGCTGGGTATCAAAGACTCCGATCGACATCTAGTTTTGAAATATCGTGGGGCTCTACATAGGTATATCCAAACCGAAATGGATTTCCTAAGAATCTCATCATTGGGAGTTACCTGTCGTTATGTTGTCAAAATCGAGCAGAAATTTAGGCACCAAAACAAATGGGAATCAAGATCTGCAAATATGCAACAACCAAAGCACAGTAAATACGATCCTAACCAACAGAAAGGGTAAAGTAAAGACAAAGAATAACACTGAGAAGTGGTGCGACTTCCATAAAATCCCCTGGCACAACATTGATGAATGTCACTCGAAATAGTCATTGGTGGTCGAGGTAAAAGACACGGAGCCAAACCCTGATTCAAAATCCGATCTAGAAAATATTGAAAATAGACAGATCATCAACGCAGACCCCACTACTACTATCGCGACCACAACAATTCAGCTAGAAGAACCAATAGATCCTGAAGAGGGGGAGCGGCTCTTCCATTCACATATGTGGGTGAAGGGGATCCCATTGCATTTCATTATTGATAAAGGTAGCCATAAGAACCTCATATCAGCTAAGGTCGTCAAACAGTTGGGGTTGTCGACAACACCACAACCACATCCATACAACATCAGGTGGCTTCACCAGGGACGAGATCTTCGCATCAACCAACAATGTCACATGTCCTATGGCATTCATCTCTTCAAGGATGAGCTAGTGTGTGATGTTGCCCCTCTTAATGTCTGTGATGTTGTTTTGGGCCAACCATATATGTGGAAACGTCATGTTGTCTATGAGTCTAGACCCCATAGTGTCATTATTACTTTGGGAGGTAAGCTCTACAGGATACCAAAGATAGTTTTGACTATTGCTCCACCAAAAAAGTGCCACAAGGTAATCTTTCATTCTCCAAAATTCATCCTCTTCACATTCTGTTAAAAGGATGCGCAAAATACCACTACAACCACTGCAGCCTCAACACCTTCTATCCAACAAAAAAATATTGTCGAAGAGAAAGGAGATAGTGTTTCTTCACCTTCAATGGTGCCTACTCAATGCCCCATCAAACCCAAAGACAACAGGTTGGTGGAACAAATTCAACCCCTCCAACAATAGGTTTGTGACAATCTTCCACAAGCCAAGAAGCACAACTTCTCCAACAAGGCACGCAACTCACCAAGCTTCAGATTTAGAAAATGATTTCCCCTCTTCCCTGGGCACTCAATTCAATGGAGACCATTGCTTCCCAAGGGGGGAGGATTGATCCAGGTGGACATTGGTGGCCACCCACCTGTTCCAACTGGCTCCTCTTGTCAGTTTTTAGTGCAACATGTTCTTCTGTACTTCTTTGTAATTGTGGGTTCTACACTTTCGGCGTTGGTTGAAGCCCTACACATACTCCAGGTGGATACTGGTGACCTCCCACCTAATCCAACTAGCTTATTTTGTATGTTTTCATGTCAACACATCTTTTTGTACTTCTGGGGTACTTTTGGGTCCCTAAACAATGTTTTTTTGGCTCGCCACATGCAAACTATAGACAAATTCAAATTTTGATGATGTAATGCGTAGTTCTCGGAAATACCTTTCCAACAAGATATCATGTGCCAAAAAAAAAGATCTTATGCAAAAGTTACGACCCTGAGAAGTTAGTGTACTAACTTACCCAAACAGGGCCCACATGACTTTTGTCGTTTCATCTCCTAGGGTTAGGTTTTTGGATGTCTAGAGTTTTGGCATTCATGTTTATCATAAAAAGGCCTTCATAGCCTCATTGTAATGATCTTCTAGCGAATGAACGTAGCTGTCACATCTCTTCTCAGAGATAAAGATGCGACCATTCTAGTGAATCTTGCACTCTGTATTTTTACAGTCTCTTTACAATTCTTTCATTAATAGAAATCAAGTATTGTTGTACTTCTCTATTTCTGGCAATTTTCATGAGTACTTCATTATAATTACTTTGTTTCATTTTGTTTCGAAAATAATTTGGATCATCGTGGGAGAAAACCAAAAAAACGTATCTTTATAAATGTCTTTAGGCACCAACCTACTGTTACAGAGCTTGTAGGAAACAACCCAATAGAGACACCAATCTCTTCAGGTGAACACCACCTAAACAAGATATTGTGTAGGCACTAACCTACTAGAGACACCAATCTCCTTAGCTGAGCACCTACTCAACAAGGTATTGTGTAGGAATCAACCTACTGGAGACACCAATCTCCCCAGCTGAGCACCAACTCCATGTGAATTGTATAGGTACCAATCTAGGATCTTCATACACATAACACTTTTGACTTCACCTACAAGCTCCATACTGCATGCATTTCACAGCATTATCATAACCTTAACTTTCATGCTCCAGTGTCTCTCCTTGCTTCATACCTCAAACATAGCTTCAAACCCTAGTCAGATTTAGCCTTCATGCCATAGAAAACCTCGTAGCATCATTCCCATAATATAATTCCAAACTGCATCATCATAACCTCAAAACAATGCACTTTGCAACATCATAGACCTTAGTCATTCATAGTGCACCCTTAAAACTCTAAGAAAACTCCTCTTGCACACCTTTAGACCCCAAGAATACTCCCTAGATCCTCTTGCACACCTCAGATCTCTTCTACGCACTTGTACTTGCTCTTCTTGCTTGGATACTCTTTAAAAGTGCACATCTATCATGTATTTATAGTGTTTGTGCATCCACTTATGGGGCCAACTTGTAAAACTATCTAGGTTGACCTGTACATTATGGCTAGGATGACCTGAAAGAATATTTCATATCTTGTCATTTCTATGGAGTTAGAGGGAGTGCCATATATCATTATAAAGGTCTCAGAATAAAATTTTCAATCATATATTCTATGCTCCCATTTGAGCTAGATATTTATAGTAAAAATGCCTTCAAATATAGGGTATCTAAACTGAGCATCAAAAATCCAAAAACAATATTTCCAACAATCTCCATCTTGCAAGCTTTAACTTGGACATCTATAGTCTCCCCCTGTTTTGGATATCAATGACAACAATATTTCCAACAATTGCTTACAGTGGAGGTTAGCATTAGAGTGAAAAAGAGTCTACTTACATCTAAAAGTATGTTTGTTTATTTGTTTCATGGATTATACATTTCTGCTAAATTTTTTAAACTAACTCATCCATGAATGTAGATTCCTTCTAGAAAATCTAGGTGTCAATTTCCTAAAAGAGTCTTCACCATATGAGGCTTCTCCCACTTTCAATGTTTTTTGTTGCAAGTGACATATGGTTTTGGAAATATCCCACTTGCTAGGAGCCTGATCAATGATTGGTCCTATTTTGAGTAATGTATTTTGTTTGTCCAAACAATTCGCTGATGAAAGATTTTTTGTCGAGCATATATGCTATTTCTCTATGTATTTTATGACAACCTCATTTCATGCTTTGCTTTAGCTGAAGAGCTTTGCTTCTTATTGATTATTCTACTTCAAGTTTGCTTCCATATTGTTGCTTGAGATCGATGGTTCTAAATATTGTACAATTACTTTATTTTATTGCATGATGCTAACTTCCATTAATAACTTGCAATTTGATATTTAAGCATCCTATCAACTTGCAAAATAACATAATTTAATTCATGGTCACAATGATGATTCATCATTTATTTTAAGTTTACAATTTATAGGCTAGGTCTAATTCATTAATATTTATAATTTAATGGTTTAATAAATGATAGCAACTATTAACTTGATCTTTAATAAATGCATCATCAACCTAAGGTTTATATTAAAATCAATCCATGTAACATTAAGGAAACCTACAACCCATAAGATCTACAAGTTGTACTAACAATCTTAATAAATCGATTTTCCCAAACTTAATTGGTTTCACAAATTAAAGTAATTTGACTTTCATTTACATCTTGAATTTTTATTAAAATCAATCCATGTAACATTAAGGAAACCTACAACCCATAAGATGTACAAGTTGTACTAACAATCTTAAGAAATCGATTTTCCCAAACTTAATTGGTTTCACAAATTAAAGTAATTTGACTTTCATTTACATCTTGAATTTGAAGAGCCTTTTTTTTCCATGAAAAAATTACTCAATTTTATAAAAGTTATAAAATCAATTTACAATAACAGAAACTGAATCCGTTGAAACGGTAATCGGCGCACCAGCAGAGAGATAGAGACATACAATTTGAAGAGCCTTGTAAGAGTATTTCACATATAAATGCTCGTATCTTTAACACATATATACACCAAATTCATGAATCAAAATCCACACAATTTATTTTATTTTAACTTGCACAACTTTATCCTTATATTCTTTGTCAAATACATATGCATCAAAGTTCATTTTTTTGTTTATTAATCTATTTAAGCAATACTTTAAGGTAATATTTTTCTCTAGGTCAACTAAAGTTAAATATACTTAAATTATATATGTGGTAATATATTAAAGCTTATTTATGTTTTCTTAAGGTTTTTAATTTTTATTAGTTCTTGTTAAGATATTATAGTAACGAGTTTGTTATTGATTTGATATTATTTTTTTTTTCTTTTTATATTTGTGTATGAAATGTACTATTTAACTTAATAAAACAAATATATATTTTTTGATATAATAAAAATATTTATTTTTCTCATTTTTAATAAATTAATATATTTCAAATCTTATTACTAATATCTAAAATTACTTACATAATCAATAAATGTTATTATAAGTAACATCTACATTTAAACTATTATTTTATTTAACACTAAATAAATAATATTATATATAATTATAATCTACTCACTTTTCTTTACCTAAATTCAAATATCTATACAACAAATCCTAATGAATTGTATAACTATTATTAAAAGCCTAAATCTAATATATATATATAACAAACTTATCACACCATCAAAATAAAATAAGTTTATCAATATGGATGTTAATCTAACATATATATATAACAAACTTGCATCCTGAGGTGAATACCAATCCTGACGTGTAACATTAAAACTATGGTCGGTGTTAAGTGGATCTCCGTATCCAAACGTTACTTGTATCCCGACGTGAACACCATTGCCTGGCCATGCGTGTAACATTTAAACTATGGTCGGTCATGTTTTAACACATATAAATAACTAGCATAGCCACAAATTTGTGGTTGGTGAACTTGGAAAGGATGGCAAAACTCTCTGGGAAAGAGAAACGGTTCAAAGGTGGACAGAAGGAGTTGGAAGGAGTTGGCTGGAAGGAGGCAGTGTGTCCAGAATGTGGCTGGTGAAGGCTTTAGGTTGACGTAGAAAATGAAATCCTAATCACTCATATGTGGCAATCAGCGAACCACAATAGTAAATTTTAAATATGATTAAATAAAAGTAAAAAAATAAACATTTAAACTAATGTCTTTATAATAGTGAGGAAGTTAGTGATTGAAATCACAACTATTGATTTATTGGCACTACTAAGAATATTCCATCAATATTTAATCTTGTCCATACAAAATTGATTAAACACTAAAAACCTATTAAATGTGCCCATGATCAATAGATGTACTTTCGACATAATAAATATTATATAAATTAAAATATATATTATAAAATATAAATAATAAATATTATATAAATTAAAATATATATTATAAAATGTGAAATGTTTAATTCTTTTTAAATGTTATTTTATTTTTTTGGTTTAATTTAATCAAGAAAATTTAGATTAATTTCAAAATTTATGTTTGTTTACATTTATTCCTTTATATTTTTTGAATTTATGTTAAATTTTTTGAATTCAAATTTTTTGAGGATATAGTTATTTATGTTAATTTTTCTTATTTAAAATAACAGAAATTCCAAAAAAAACTGATTTATTTTAAGATTATGAAACTATTCCATTTGTTATCATATTGTTCACATTTTACTTTAATTGTTGTCATCAATAATTATAATAATTATAAGATATCACTATCATCTCTATTTTCAAATTTATCAACAAAAAAAAAAAAAACTAAATAAATAAATCTTTAAAAATACATAAATATTCTTAATTACGCCTAGTGCTTAATAAGTTTTCTATGGATAGGATTAAATATGGCTGGAATATTCTTAGTAGTCACACAAAATAAATCGCTGTGATTTCAATCATTAACTTCCTAGCTATTATAAAGACATCCGTTTATGTGTTTACTTTTTTACATTTACCTAATCATATTTAAAAATTACT
>SNQJ01S0035206.1:0-14406 GCA_010110895.2 Picea sitchensis | reverse complement strand
GAGTGAAGCACCTGCCTCCAAGATCAAATTGGTTCCATTGAAGCCGTCAAAGACAAAAGTGGTCGGCAAAACTGGCATGACAAGGGAGAAGAAGGCCAGAACAGTGAGGCTGCCGACACATGATGTTAGAAAAACAGGAGAGACATAATTTCTTCTCCAAGAATCCATCTATTATGTTTGTTACACATATTATGAGCAGGCCATTTATGAAGAAGCTGTTTATATATTATTGTCAAGTTCACTGGAAGCAACCTTACATATAAACCATGGACACACCGTAACACATAATCATATCATCTGACGCCCGTTATTTCTGGGGCACACTGTTAACGCATAATGTTATTGACTTACGGAGAAAGTGGACCACTGAATTTTTCTCGTGTTCGTGAAAGCGCACCGAACACTTTGGAAAACAATTCCAACACGTTAACATTCAACCACGATATTCAATAGTTGAATAGTCGTAAGACTTAAATGATATGTATGACTCCATAGAAAGTCAAAGAAAATGGAATTCGTGAATAATTATCTCAATTAATTAACACTAACAACTTTATTTAATAATTTTAGAATGCTTAGTTTTTAATATTAATAGTATCGTATCCTAATAATATTAATTTTATATTTTAATCCTATATTAATATGAAATTCAAATTTTAATATTAAACATTCATGCATAAGTCTGATTCTGGTTATTATTATAACATACATTTAAGAAATTAAAATAAATAAAGTAATTGATTTAAAAAAATTATATTTTAAATTTTACTCGGACTTAAAAGCATCATACACTAAAAAGAACATAGGAATACTTAACAATTTGGTCACTATTAACTTCAAAGTGTGTATATAACAACATGGTTTTTCAGAGTAACAACATAGGTTTTTAGTACTTAACAATTTTAGTGATCCAACCAAGTTGTTTTTGAGCATACATTTATATCAATTTGCTTTCTTATTTGGCCTCTTCTCGAGGCATGGGCAGACAATATCATAGTTTATCTTGCTTTACATGCCCATATTTAAGTACTAATTTTTCCCAACGAAGTAATGCTAGAATCATTTCTAGCATTACTTATTTACATTAAATGTTTGTGAAGATGCATCCCCTAACCCATTTGTTATTTCTCTTTGATTTGTTGTTGCCACCTAAAGGAGCATGCAAACCTACACCGCCATGCAAACGTGTTGCTTCTCTATCCTATAGAAAAGCACTTGCTTTGTTTGTGAAGCAGCTTATTACCTAGCCTCTGCTCTGTACAGAGATGCTTGTTTTTCCGTCGTCTTTTGATACTATTGAGAGGACCCATCCCTGCTTGCCAGGACTGACTTGTGCTGCTCTTGCCAAGACCTAGGACTAGCCTGTGCTGCTCTTGTCAAGACCTGTCTCTGTGACACCTAGACGAACAAAACGAGTACTCGAAGAGAAAGACGTTGAAGGACTCTCCTACGAAGCTATGGGAACCTGGATTTAGCGATTTCATTAGAAAATCCTTTTAGCCATCTTAGAGAAGTCCAGTAATGGTCGAGAACTGACATGATTAGAGAACCGCAGCGAATACCTAATTGCATGCCTTCACCTCTCTCACAGGAGGTCGACCCGACGAATCTTCTACCGCTTAAACAGTATAAAGATAAGGCGGAGCACCATCAGAGACATGCCAATCTAGTCCATCAATAGCGCATGCAGGAGCTCATGCAACCAAAGAAGAGAAATTAGCTTTCCTTATAATTCACTAGGCATATAAATTCCCTGAGCTCTTCAACAATGAATCAACATACCTAGAATATGCATGCAAACCCTGGGCCCGTAGGATGCTGCTCCTTGTTGGTTTAATATATGTTGGTGAATCCCGTTTGAATATGCTCGTTTCCTACCGGTATGGAAATAGATCTATATTTTTGGCATATGCTATTGTTTCAGTATACAGTGTTGCTTTCTTTGCTACTTTCTTTGTGAAGCACCTATTAATCCAGTATATTTAGCAACATTTTTGGATACGTTTTTTTGGATTGACTAGAAAAAACTCTACGATCCTTGCTTTTTGGGTCATGAACTTCGCTACGCATCTCACCCGCCGCCTAAGCTTCTACTATCTTCCACCTGCCTGATTATATGGATGGAAGAATCTATAGGCCTATTCTTTGAGCATGACTCTATAGCTTTCAGAAATAGATGTACCCTACGGGGTGTACCCGAAAGACGAAGTCAATCATAAGGCAGCTAGACTAACACGTCTAGTAGCGGCATGGATTACCAGGGTATAGTTCTAAGGGTGTCATTCACAAATACACTGATGCATGCTTTCAAGGAATTTTATTCTACATTTGTTTTTTTTGGTATTTCTCCTAATTTATTTAGGATACCTTTGCATTTCTCCTAATTTATTTATAATACATACATGACTAATTTGTTTTTGTTTTAGGAAGGTTGTTGTACATACCATTTTTCTTTTCCTAGGCTGATGATTTCATTGCTGGTGGCAACCTTACTATGTCGATACTTACTCCCAGAAGGATGACGAATGTTATACAGCTCCATGAAATGCTTTGAATTCATGTTGCCAGATTATTTTCCTTGATATTTCTTGTTTCCTTTGTACTGCATTTTCTTCTCCAAATCTGCAAATTGAGCATCAACTTCTAGGATATCTGGTAACTAAAACATATCTGAGATAACATTAACAAGAACCTCATATGAAGATAGATTTGAATATACATGTTGGGACATTATAGAGCAAGGCATCTCTAGTGTCATATGACGGGGAATCAAATGGTTGATTGCTGCTTCCTGAGAACCTTCTAACAGATCTTCCCTGGGATCAACAATGTCTTCCTTATAGCCCATAGTTTCATATCTAACTGAGAAGGGAGTGGTTGAATAACCTTATCATGCATTGGAATACTTTTTAGGGTAGTGAATCGTATACTTCCCGTTATGCTCTAGAGAAATATCTTCACCCACATACATCGCATTACAATTCACATCCTGTGCTCCTCTCGAGATTGCATCTTCATTGAAACCAAAATAATCATCTTCATCCTTAAATAAGCCCATCTCTTAAGAAGTGTTGAAATTATAATTGATCTTTTCTCTTGATTACGTCCTGGCCTTCACGAAAACATTGAAAACTTAACCTGCTGGCACTTGAAAGGGAATAACTAAAATGCTTTTGGATATAATATGGATAATGACAAGTTAAAAAGGTCTCTATATTTGTCCTTCAATCCGTGTTCATTTATAAATTCAAGTGGAAATTAGTATGAAATAGCTTACGTCGACGACTTCTTTAGACAACAAGATGGATAGACAGACTATCTAGCTTCCCATTGAAGCTTACGCTGCAACACCACAGTAAATGTTAAGCCAAGAGTTGTTATAGGAAAGCATATGATTGAAAACAAAGCTTGCAAGATGTGTCAATTTGTAGAGCGACAAGATAGCCCTTTCCAGATCTACGAACTATTGTTGCTACTATGCTTCTCAATGGAGGCGGTCGTTCGCATCACCTGAGAAAAGTAACACAACAACCTTCTTGTGGTTTATAAACCCAAACAAAACCCTTTCCATCGCACTTTGTTGAGAATATCTACTAAGCCTTGTCAAATCTGTCATTAGATCTTTTAATTCATAATGCAATAAAAAAGCTAGCAACAATCGGCTATACTCATCAGCTTCCTTAGGTCATCGATTTTTCATAGGCTCATTTGTTGGCTTGAAATTGTAATTTACAGATTTCTTTTCACAAAGATCTGCACAACTTTCTTTTCACATAGATCTGCACAGGATGTTTAACATCAATGGTTGTCACTACAAATGGTACATTGGTTCAGGGTTCAAGTCGTAGGCCACAACCTTTTGAGGATGAAGGTAAATGCTACATGACACCTGGAGCAACCAATGACAACAAATGGAAATATAGTGACACGTTGCATCCTCTATCGCACATCAAGCCATGATGGCTCACACCTCAAGAGTTTTATTATATTACCAAGATTTTTATTATATTAACACTTGGAAAATGCTTAATATAAATACACTACTATGCATAAGGTGTAAATTCAAATCACTGTTTCCATACTTCAAAAATAAAAAATAGCAAAAACGTTGAACGGATCTTCTGACTTCAAACTTTTTTCAAATTTTGTTTTTCAAATCCTCTGGTATACAAATTCTGTCAACATACAGCTTAACTATAAAAGAAAAATCTAGTGGTAAACTGATTGCATTGCATGGAATCCAGATGTGCATATATTTTTTGCATGACCTTTGGAGGCTGCACATGTGGTCGTAGCCCTAGCTTGAGGGTTGGTGCTATTCGAGTACTATTAGAAGGTGAGGTAGGTGATCCTTGAGGGTTGGTGTTCGTTCGAGTACTATTATAAGGTGAGGTAGGTAATCCTATCGACAAAGGACGAATTCTTGATGTTTTAGAATATGTCACTTTTTTGTTTAGTGTAATGAAATATAAATGCAATCACATTTATAAAGTTAATTTTTAATTTTATTATAAAATGACATTTATTGGACAACATACAAACCAGATAAATAATGCTATCTTTGTGTTTCTGAATTCTGGCAAAACAACTCGATCAATAAATAAATCTGATAAATGGAACAACCTCGAGGTGCATATCAACCTGGGTTTAGATGTGTATGGGATATTGTCCATAGTCAATGAACCTAGTCCATCGCCGAGATTCAATGTACCTTTAAATTGACACACAGAGTTCCCATTCCCATGGAATGCTTGATGAGTAGCTAAAGTGATATTGGCTTTACTGCTCAATCAAATTGGAATCTTATTTGATATCTATGTTGTGATGGGAAGATGGATTTAGATTCAAGAAACCTGAGAAAACAAATTTCTTATTATTTTTCAAGCAAAAATCAACTTCCTGTTAAAAGACGATAAAGGTGGGTTTTATTGTAATGAATTGACTTGCAGGTTAGTAGGACCACCATTATTGTCATATCATGTACCACATATTTACTTCTTTATCAATAAAAACATGCATACGCATTTCAGGGAAATATTACCATCGCCTTCATGTAATCCATTCCTAATCTGCAGAATGCGCAATTGGACCAGCTACAGTTGTTGTTGTTGTTGGGAAAATAATTAGGCATTGTATAAAATCTAATTAAATCACTTTTTCTTGGTCAGAATTCGATGATCGATGCATTTGTGGTTTTGAACAAAATAAATTGAGCTTTTTCTTGGTTAGAATTTGGTGATAGCTAGATTTTCACTTATTGAGCAATACATTGTTAGATTTGCAATTTCCAACATTTGTAAAGGTTCAAAGGCTCTTACAACCCCACGGATGAAACCATTAAAACCTCATGGTGCATACATTGTTGAATATGCAAATCAATTTCCTAAATTTGGTGGATATGGGTAGATTTCATGAATCCTATTTTGTAGTAGTTTGTTCAACTAAATCTACTAATTTGGTATGTACGCACTAAATTGGATAAACAGTTTTGTAATGAAATGAAGTTTGTTCCATAGTTATGTAAGCCCATATAGAGGCATGGTCGAATGAGAGGAGGAGGTGGATCTGAGTGTAAGGTCGAATGGTTGTCTGTACCATTTGGAAGCCCGAACTTGATGGATGTTGTATTCATCTCCCTTGAACAATAATTAAAGACCGATTATCGTTTCCCTATGGAGGTTTCCCTTACAAGAAGGGTTTTACCATGTAAATCTCTGTGTTATATTTGTGTGAATGTGAATGCTATTATTTTTCACTTTTCAGCTTAATTGAATACTTGTTGATTCTGCATTTAACAAGTCTAACAAATGGTATCATAGCTCAAATGAGTTGTGTCCGTGGGTGAGATCTATCACTGAGGAAACTCGTTTCATGAGCAGAGGACAAATTTTTTTGCATGGTCGCGGATGATCTCTGTCGGAGGAAGCGATAGTTGCTCGTAATTTTTTTGTCCGGTCAGGGTTATTCATTACATAGGAGAGATCATTTTTTGTCCCGTTGTGAATTCTCATAATTCTTCCTTACAGAGGTGTTGGTCAATATTAGTAAAGGGAGCATTGATATTAGTTCAGCGTTGGTCGCTCTGCCTTAAGGGAGCGTCGTCGTTTTACTTCATCGCTGGGTTATCTGCCTTCAGGAAGCGTCGATCTGATCTCTTGGTATAGGGAGCGTTGCTTCCAAATCAACGTTGCACTCCCCTAGTGAAGGGAGCGTCGATTTCAAGGGAAAATTATGAATTTTGGGTTTTAGCAACCAGCATGGGTCTCTCCTCTAGAAGGGAGTGTTGACTTATATGGTGCCCTCTATCCTCTCGTCTCTGTCCATTGCTTTTACATTGGAGTGGGTTTTAGAGGGAGTGTCGACTTATATTGTGCCCATTTCCCAAGGACATGCAGGGCATATTAATAAGAATGGAGACAACAGAGGACGAGAAGAATAAAGACGACTAAAATGGCAAAAACTTAGAATGTTAAGTTTGAAATTGAGAAGTTCAATGAAAAAAAAAAATTGAGATCTGGAAGGTCACTATGCACAGTCTGCTTCTGCAACAAGGCATGGTGAAGGTGCTTTTGGGAAAAACAAAGAAACCCGTGACCATTTCAGATGAAGAGTGGGAAGAGATCAATGCGAGAGCATTGGGTGCCATACGTCTTTGTTTGGTTGACATTGTTATGTTCAACATTGTTACGGAGAAGACACCAATTGGTTTGTGGACAAAGCTGGAAAGCTTGTATATGACGAAATATTTGACAAACAAGATCTTCTTGAAAAGATATTTGTACAGTTTTCGCATGAAGGAAGGTACAAAAATAGCTAATCATTTAAATACTTTTAATACTCTTTTAGTCCATTTGACTAGTATGGGAGTGAAATTCGAATATGAAGACAAGGCGATTAGATTATTGTGTTATTTTCCCGAGTCACGGGATCACTTTGTTACCTCTATTAGTTTCAGTTCAACAGAAAGTATTGAGTTTGATGTTATTGTTGGAGCTTTACTATCTGATGAAACAAGGAAGAAATCCAATTTATAAACCTCTACATCTAACACGATGGTGGTCAGAGGAAGACCTAAAGAAAGATGACATGTTCAGAGGGGTTTCTCTCAGTCAAAATTGAAGGGAAAAAAGAACAAGCTTAAGTGTTGGTTTTGTGGCAAATATGGACACCTGAAGAATGATTGTTGGAAGCGACAACAAGCCTCCAAAGAAGACCCTCCAAAAGAGACGAAGGAAGCAAACACAACTAAAACAGGTTCAACAACAAGTCCAGGTATGGTTGATGAAGTTTTAACAATTGGTATTGTTTCATGTTATTATCAACAATGGTTATTAGATTATGGTGCTTCAAATCACATGTGTCTTCATAAAAACTGGTTTATTACTTACCAGTCTATAGATGATGGAATTGTTTACATGGGAAATGATATATCATGTAAAGTTGTGGGAATTGGTAGCATTCAAATTAAAATGTTTGATGTATATGTTAATATACTAACTGATGTGAGACATTTACCTGAGCTTGAGAAGAGCCTAATCTCTTTGGGAGTCTTAGATACTAGAGGATATAAAAGTATTGTTCAAGGTGGAGTTATGAAGGTCTACAAAGGAATCCTACTGGTTATGAAAGCAAAGAAGGTTGGAAACTTGTTTCTGTTAGAAGGAAGAACCAAGTCAGATAATGTGACATCTGTATCCAAGAATGACAGTGATTTTTTTCGACTGCGGCATCAATGATTGGGCCATATGAGCGAAAAATGATTGAAGGTATTATCTGATCGCAAGTTACTTCCTAGTCTAAAGTCTTTAAAGTTAGATTTTTGCAAGAACTGTATTTATGGAAAACATAATAGGCAAAAGTTTAAAACCGAAAGACACAACAGTGAGGGAATCCTTGATTGTATCCATTCTGATGTTTGGGGATCATCCCCTACTATTTTTTATGGAGGATCATCATACTTTATTACTTTTATAGATGATTTCTCTAGGAAGGTGTGGATCTATATGTTGAAAAGAAAGACCGATGTATTTACTGTTTTCAAGCAGTTTAGAGCTTTAGTGGAAAAGAGCACTGGTAGGTCCATTAAATGTTTAAGAACTGATAATGGTGGTGAATTTACGTCAATGGAATTTGAGAACTATTACAAGGAGTTTGGGATTGATAGGCATAAAACTACTGCCTATACTCCTCAGCAAAACGGAGTTGATGAACGCATGAATATGACTCTTCTAGAGAGAGAAAGGAGTATGCTTAGTAACACCAACTTGCAACAGAAACTGTGGGAAGAAGCATTATCTATAGCTTGTTATTTGGTGAATCGATCACCATCAACAACAATAGAGTGCAAGATTCCTGAAGAGGTATGGATAGGTCACCCTCGTAATTATTCTAATCTTAAAGTTTTTGGTTGTGAAGCCTATGCTCTAATTCTGAAACATCAACGCTCTAAATTAGATCCAAAATAAAAAAAAAGGCTTATCTTTATTGGATATGGTGATGGTATTAAGGGGTACAGGTTGTGGGATCCTACTACCCACAAGATCATATTAGCAAAGATGTAATATTTGATGAATCATCTCTCATCAAATCAGATGTAGATGTTCAAATGAAATAGGTAGAATTACCTAGGTATCAGTAGATTCAGTTTGAAACTCGTTAAACTACAGATGAGAGTGAACATGAACAAGTTTATGAAGCTGTTCATGAAGAGGTTCTTGCAGAGGAAAACATGGATGATGATGACAATCAATAGATTATGGATGAGCCACAAACTTCCCTAAGGAGGTCTACACGGGTCAGAGTTCCTCCAAGAAGGTATGATGCTTTTGTTTCATCGGTTTTTTTAAATACTAATGATGATGAACCTCCGTGCTATCAGGAAGTTGTGGAGGGTTCTAACAGTGAAAAATGGAAAGAAGCAATGAAGGATGAAATGAATGCTTTAGAGAAGAATGCTACATGGGACTTGGTAGAACTTCCAAGAGACAGGAAAATTGTAGGTTGCAAGTGGGTCTACAAGCTGAAAAAGGGTGTTGATGATAAGGTAGAGATGTACAAAGCAAGGCTGGTGGCGAAAGGATATTCTCAGAAAGAAGGTATTGACTTTCATGATATTTTTCCACAAGTTGTTAAGATTGTTTCAATTCGAATTATGTTAGCATTAGTTGCGTCACTTGATTTGGATTTGGAGTAGCTAGATGTTAAGACTGCTTTCTTACATGGAGATTTGGATGAGGAGATTTACATGGAACAACCTGAAGGGTTCATTCAGAATCACAACAAGAAATTTGTTTCCAGGCTCAAGAAATCATTGTATGGTGTGAGGCAATCGCCCAGACAATGGTACAAGAAATTTGAATCTTTCATGATGAGCCAAAATTATACAAGGAGTGAGTATGATCATTGTGTTTACTTAAAGAAAATGAATAATGGTATATTCATTATCTTAGTATTGTATGTTGACGATATTATTTTAGCAAGAAAAATCATAACTGAGATCAACAGGTTAAAAGTTCAAATGGCTAGGACATTTGATATGAAAGATCTAGGAGCAGCAAAGAAGATTTTGGGCATGGAGATATTCATAGACATGAGAAATGGTAATATTTGGTTGTCACAATATAAGTATGTTGAGAAAATACTTTTGAGGTTTGGTGTGAAGAGTGTGAAACTAGTTTCTGTACCTTTCGCTTCATCATTTTAAAATTTCTTCAAGTTTATGTCCTAGTACAAAAGAAGAAAAGGAACATATGTCTCGAATACCATATGCTAATGCAGTAGGAATTTTAATGTATGAGATGGTTAGTACAATACCAGGCATTTCACATGCAGTTGGGGTTGTTAGTAGAGCACTGGGCAATAGTGAAATGGGTCCTTCGGTATTTCTGTAATGTTCTTGACTTGGCTAGTCTAGGAAACATTGCTAATGTGTGTAGGATCAATGGTTTACAACATATAAATGATCATACAAATAATAAATGTGACAAAGGACTGCAAAGTTTGTATTATGATATCTCTGTGGATTACAAAATGGTCGAATGCGACTGAATAAACTGACAATACTCGACTAGATCAACAAACAAAGGATCTTATTGACGCAACCTATCCCCACTCCTCGGAGAACGATCGCTCCCACCAGGACCTTCTTTCACTCAAGCCCAAAGAGTCAAATTACTCTTCTAACCCCCTGTCGGGAGTTCTCAATACCCACAGAACTCTCCTTCCGGCGACCCCCCCCTTTTTGCCTTGTCGGGGAAATCAGGTTTCGCGTTATCGCGAAACTTGTGGGCACGGTTCCCATGTTTCTCAAAAACCCGAAACCCAATGGGTCTGAATGTCAATGCTTTCGTTCTTGCTCGGGGATTTCCCTATCGGGAAATCAACATACTCGATGTCGCGGTTCACTTGCACCACGAATCTCCGAACCCCGAACTCCGATACGCATGTGCACTATTTCTTTGCCACGTCACCTTCTCTCTCCTCTCTATCGGGAATCGCATGATCACGATTTCATAGGTAGCAATTACTTTGCGCTGAGAAGTCTCAAATGCCGAACCCCGATTTCTCCGGATCTCGTGCCACCTGTCCCTTGGGTGATCAACGGCTTCAACGACTTCGGGAAATCACCAATCGCGATTTCAAAAAGTATGAAACTTCTACCTTTGCAACTCCGATAAGCCGAATCCCGACGACCCTTGTTCCCTCCTGTGTTTTAAGGGCTAACTCCCACGCAACTATTCCAAGATCTGACGGTCGGTGGAATTTCGCGAATCTTCCCTACGGAACTAGGCCGTCGATTCTCCTCCTTGAGGATTTCTTTTGCTCCAATGCTCTGTCCTGTTCGAAACTTCGCCCGGGTCCGTCTCCACAGTATCGCGAAGGAACTATCCCTCCTGAGCTTGTCAACTCTGACTTATTCAGAGACTTTTCACACCCTTCTCGTGCTCGACCTTCAACACTCCCCAAGTGTTGAGTCTTTCAGACCTTGTGCACTTACGACCACAGTAGTTTCTGCCTTCTGTTGCTCAGACTAGCCACTGAGACTTCAAGTTTAGCCTGCACTTTCCTGCACGACTCTACCAACCCAAATCAACTCCTGGATAATTGAGAATGAGGGTTTAACCGTCGAGCCTCATCAACGCACTCTATGCGGATGAATTCAACTGCACTCTATGCAGGAATCTCCCGGCTCAGACAGAGAAACAATTGAAACTTATTCTCTTCTCTTTCTCTCAGTCTTCAGTTAAATCTCTGAAATCGCCTACACAGCATATTGAAAACAAGTGCATGACTAGAAAACAAACATTCATGACCACATAAAACATCATACACAGAGAAAACAACACCCACCATGAAATTGAATCAAAGACTCTCTTCTATTAATTCAAAAACATTTGTACATGGGTGTTCTTCACAAATTCTCTGCTGCTCGTCTCTTCTGAATGCTGCTACTGTTACAATGATACAAAGGAAGGTGTCTATATCCATTTTCCCTCACAATTCTAAAGCTATCAAATCTAGAATTAAATATCCTATCTACCTGCATTAAATCTAATAAATGCCTCCTATCTACTAAGGACGAGAGCTTAAAGGCTCAAGGTCCCCTTTACAATACAAGTGCACTTCTTTATAAATGACTTCATTAAACAGACAAAGCAATAATTCCAAAGTATTTCAAAATGCATGCTGGCGCTGTCCAACTGTTTCCTCTCAATGTGCTGGCTCGCTTGTCTTGGGCGATGCTCCTACATCACTTATCCATAATAAAAATAAGAAACTAAAAGATAATACTCGAAATATGGGAGCACTACAGAATCAATGGATGCACTAGGACTATGGCAACTCTGACGGTAACTGCTGAAAGTCTAGAAAGTTCACCCTGGGAGTTGTACTTCTCTGAATGGCCTGGAAACTGTCCCAAATGATGTGCCCTACTCTAGTCCTCAATACTGGTAACTGTTGGACCCTTTTGCTGGTGAGTTTGGACCCCGGATGCATCCCCCTGGGGGAATGCGCCCCTCTTTCTTTGGAAAAATACATCCTAGTGATTCCACCATCGAAATCGGATGAGATGTGTCTAAAAATGACCACCTTGGTCTACTGGGAAATGGGTCGAAAGGGTTTCCATGAATATGGCCTGATGCTCGCTCTGGAACCCCAAATGTATCCGCCAAAAGTGTCGCACATCCAAGTCTGGAAAATGTGCCCCAGTTGATTCCTTCATCAGAATCTGATGAGAAACCAGGTAAAATATGTGTCTTTCCTTCCTCTCAAATGGGTCGGAGGGAAATCTCAAAATTATCCCTGGATGGGATAAGTCGACTCAAAACCCTCTCAGAAGTTGCACCCTCATTCTGGATGAATGTGCCCCTGGTGCTGAACACTGTGTAACTGCTGCTGAAGAATGATGGAAGACCTGAATGATCTTCCTCAAATACCCTTCAACCCACTTGTTGACAATCTCGGTTTTCCCATCTGTCTGAGGGTGATAGCTGGTGCTAGGTGTTAACTCTATCCCCACCAACCGAAACAACTCTCTCCAAAATGTCCCTATGAACCGACTGTCCCTATCACTGACGATCTTCTTCGGTAACCCATGAAGTCTGAAGACCTCCCTGAAGAAAAGCTCGGATACCTGAACTACACTGTACTCTGTCGATATGGAATAGAAGTGAGCAAACTTTGTCAATATGTCGACCACTACATAGATACAGTCCTTACCCTAGACCTTGGGTAGACCTGTGATGAAGTCCATAAATATACTCTCCCATTTCTTCTCTGGAATGGGCAGTGGCTGGAGTAGCCCTGCTGGAAGAGCATGCTCTGACTTGTTCTGCTGGAAAGTCACACACTCACTGACGTGTCTCATAACGTCCTGTTTGAGGCCCTTCCATGAGAACCTCTCTCTGATCTGTCTATAGGTTTTGAAAAACCCTTGATGGCCTGCTAGAGGTGAATCATGAACTGTGGTGAGGATCTTCTTCTTAAGCCCTGAATCTGGCACCAAGTAGACTCTATCCTTGTAAAATATGACATCGTCAATGACCCTATACTGGTCATCCTGTATCTTCCCATCCATCACCTCACAAGCGAACTTGTTCTTGGAATATTCCACTAACAAGTGGGATTTCCAATCTGCTGAAATCTCCATCAAAGAACATGTCGCAGGTCTCCTCGATAGTGCATTGGAAACAATGTTCTTCTTCCCTTTGACATACTCTATGTCAAAGTTGAATGCCTATACCTTCGTCACCTATTTCTATTGGTGCTCACTGAGGTCCTTCTAAACAAGGAAATACTTCAAACTGTTGTGATCAGTCTTGACCATGAATTTTCTACCCACAAAATATTGTCTGAACTTGGTCAAGGCATGCATGATTGCCAACATTTCCTTGTCATAAATGGAGTACAACCTCTCAGGTTGACTAAGCTTCTAGCTCTCGAATACAATGGGGTGTCCTCCCTGCATCAAAACTGCACCGATCCCTTCACCGGATGTGTCACACTCTAGTACAAATGGCGAGGTGAAGTCTGGTAGTGCCAACATTGGACAAGTGCCCATGACTTCCTTCACGTGATCAAAGGATTTCTGTGATTTCTTGGTCCATATGAAGGCCCCATGCTTGGTAATATCTGTTAGCGGTGCTTCAAGCTAAGAAAAACCCCAGACGAACCGCCTATAATAGTTGCACAGCCCGAAGAAGCTCCTTAATTCTGTCATGTTCTTGGGTGTCGGCCAATCAAGAATGGCCCTGATCTTATCTTGGTGCACCTATACCCCCTGTGCACTAATGATGTGGCCTAAGTAAAGAAGCTCTGTCATACCAAACTCGCACTTGGAATCTTTGGCATATAATGATTGTGCCTCCATGATGCTCAATACCTCATCCAAGTGCCTCATATGATCTTTCCATGACCGACTATAGATCAATATGTCGTCGAAGAAAACCAAGACTGATTTCCTTAACTGATCCCTGAATATATGGTTCATGCATGACCGGAATGTAGCGGGTGCATTGGTTAGCCCAAATGGCATAACCAGGAACTCGAAGTGTCCAAAATGACATCGAAATGTCATCTTCTCTATGTCCTGCTCTTGGATGTTGATCTGATGATATCCAGAGCGTAGATCAATTTTTGAGAAGAAAACTGCCCCATGTAGTTCATCCATCAACTTGTCAATGCATGGGATAGGGTACCGGTTCTTGATGGTTTTCTTGTTCAAGGCTCGGTAATCAATGCACATCCTCATGGTGCCATCCTTCTTCAGAACTAAGACAACTGAAGAAGCAAATAGGCTATTGATCGGTCTGATATGTCCCATCGCCAACAATTCCTTGATTTCCTTCTCTATCTCATCCTTGAACCTCCTAGGATGACGATAGAGGGGGGATGATCATAGGTTTG
>SNQJ01S0035205.1:97219-107611 GCA_010110895.2 Picea sitchensis | reverse complement strand
ATTAATGTCATAAATTTTGGCGGTTTGAAATGTCAGTTGGCGTATGGAAGGAATAAGGCTACCTCGTAAATCATGCAAGCATCGAAACACGGGATATGTATTGATTTAGCTTAATTAATCCGGTTTTACTAACGTTAATTAATCTTTCGCCACTCGTTGTATCGGGAATTTTGCTTTAACCTTTTGAACCTCTAGCCCTCGAAATTGCGATGGTTGATTTTGATTAATAAAAACGTAATTATGATTAGGAGCTTAATTAATTTCGTAATTATTTATATTCACCGTATCGCGACTCGGAGCTTCGAAGGTAAGTTTCCGGGAAGTTTGCATGCCGAGCTGCGAAACCGCGAGTTCGCGATAATACGACTTAATTAAAAGGGAAGATAAACTCAGATTATGTGATTAATTAATTATGATCATACCTTATCGTGATTTCGCGAGTCGGGGCTTAGACAACATAATTTTTAAAAAAGAAAACGCCTAGTGGAAAATTGCCGACAGAACATTACCATGGTTTAGCTTTTACTTTTAACATTGACACGGGTTACTAAAATAAGGACTTCGTGTTTTCGGCTATCGAGGCTACGACAATAAACTTTTGGGTTTGGTGAATGCCGAGGTGCGAAAACCCGATGACGTTTAATCATGGTTTAGGGAAAAATTTACTCTCGTTACTGCCCTGGGTGAAAAATTAAAACGATTTCGCCATTTTGTAGCTCGGGACATGTGAATAACGTGATTTATAGCATCCGACCTACGAGATCCCGAGGTAGATCAAAAGAGGAAACATTTTTACAAAATGTAGGACTCGCCTCGAGAGTACAATAATCATCGTTGCTTGCGTGATAAAGCTTCAAAGATTTTGAAACCACAGAGGGAAAAATACGAAAAACCATCTTTCGATTTCGAGCATTAAGAATGAAATTTGTGACGGGCTAGAAAAACAAAGGCGGCTCCAACACCAAGTCGGGACTAATTTTTCGAGTTGAACATCAATAAGTTTGTGTGTTTGAAAGAGTGAGTTAAAGAAACCTGCAAGTTGACCCAAAGTAGCAGAACCTCCCCAAACTTCGCCAGTTGATATAGTAAGGTTTAGGTCCCCCGTAATCACAAGGATTTTTAATGATAACGGGCCACTGTTAGCGAGAGTCATCTAGAACAATTTACGCACTAGGCACAGGCCATAGACATTTAGAAGATTGATCTTCCTTTTAGTAGCAATCATCGATCTTGATAACAAAATCCCGCCACAAGTAAGAAATGGAACCAATTTAAAAAGATGAGGATGCCACGAAACTAGAAGACCACCCGATGAACCTACCGAACTCACTACACAAGTTACCCAAGAAGGACAAAACGTAAGCATATAGGACCGAGCTTTATGTTCATGTACCAATGTTTCCTGTAAGAAAACTATATTTGGATGTGTAATTTCGAAGGCCCGACAAAACGAGGCAGCTTTTAAAGAGCCTCCAATCCCTCTAAGATTTAAAGATGTAAAAATCATCACTTATCCCTTGCTAGGGCCTTCACTGCTCTAAGTGCCTCACTGTCGGATGTGGAAGGATTTGTGACAAAAGATGAAGAAGTTGACGACTGTAATTTTTTCCTTGAACTTCTCGTTTTAATCGGAGAATATTCAATCCCAAGCCCTCATGACCAGGAATATTCCTTCGTGGACTCGGTCTAGGGGAGAGCCTCTATGCTAAGATCACCAGAGAAATTGGATGGATCAATGACAACATTCCCAAAGAAGGTAGGTAATTGAGCCGGAGTATTACTGTCCCGTAGAAAGGGAATCATGGATTCGGGAACCGTAGATAAAGAGGATTCTCCCTCCTCATATTCATGACAACCCGGAATCGGTTGCGTCTCATCTAGGAGAGGAGAAACTCCTTGATGAACTTATGTTGAGGAGATGGAAAGTGAAAGTACCTCGTCAGCATGAAGGTCAGGTCTAGTTAAATGAGAGACAGAGACGGGTGGATCCCTCCAGGCACTGATTGACTTACTAACAGTAACACCCAAACCCCCCGACGACAGACTGTCGGGAGCAGGAGAGGATGGAGAATTTGGTGGCTTGTAAACAGGTAACCCACTACCACCCCCCGAGCGCGGCTTCACAGAAGGGTGAAGAAAATTTAACTCTGAAGTATAATTTAGCGCTTCTTTCTCCAATAATGATAAAGTATTATACAGTGTCGAACAATATAATAGTAACTTACCCATGAAAGTAACATCCTGTTCCGGCGAGGGTGTAGACTCTGTCGAGGGAACCCAGTAATCAACTACTATTGAAACCACTTCATCCTCTAAGTCCCCCAAGTCCCTATGAAGAGTCGTGTCTTCAGATACTTCATCTTCCCCTCTACCCATACATGTACTTCTCAGATGTTCGGTATTATGACAAATGCTACAGCGGAATGGGATTCTGAGATAGGCCAGCCTCTAGACTATTCTATGACCCCTCCAATCAATCTCTAGTAGTTCAGATAGTCCTCCGTGGACGTCCATCTCCACCAAAATTTTCCCCATTTTCCCATTTGGAGCCGTTAGAGTAGAATCGCTTAGGGAAATGAAGTAGCCTAGCGAGTTACCTATCACTTCCAGGGCGGTCGCATTCCACAACTGTAGAGGTAATCATGGGAGTAAGACCCATAAGTGTCGAAATTGGAAGTACTTTGTTTCTGGGTTAAATGCCAAACGCCATCGTTTTATCATTAGACTGCTACTTCCAATCACCCATTTCTAAGCTAACAGCAACGCAGTGTCTTCAGGGGTATTACAAATGAATCTGACCCACCCCTTGGTCAGATAAATAATCTCTGGGGTATAACCTAACACAGGCTTCCAGTTAAGTTCCACCCACTCCGGTAGAGAAACTTTACACAGATATATGTATGACAGTCTACCCACTAGCCCACAAAGCACCAAGCTGCGGGTCTCAACAAGACCCACATCCGAGCCTAGCACCATCTTATGGACCGATTTCTTCACCCTTCACAGTCTGCGACTAGAACCAGTAGTCCTAGCACCCTTACCACCTTCTTTCAAGCGATTATAGATAGTCTTACCCTTATCCCTAGCTTCAAGAGACTGAGTCGCAGTATGTCTCTCGGACGCTTGTGGAAACCCAGAAGGAGATCGCAAATACTTTGCAAAAGACAAAGTAGGATCTGAACTATGGGAGGAACGCGAAAGTGGTGGTAGTTGGGGTTGCTTTGGAAGAGTGTTAATGGTGTCAGTATGTATGACCATTGAATCCACTTGGTCGAAAAGACCTTCAGCCTTCCACACTTCCTCGTCAGCCACATTCATCAATGTGTTGATGTTTTCCTCGACATATGGATGCATCGTAGAGGCCATGAGCAGCCACCTGGGCTCCACTAAACCCTACCCCCCAAACGAGTTAATACGCAACTGATATGTGTCAGAGAAACCATAAGCTGAGGTTAATGGAATAATAAATGAAGTAAATACCCCAACGCCAGTTGGCTTGTAGCAGAGTGTGCTCTCTCCAAGGAACTCGGCTATCCAATTCCCAGAGATAGAAAAGAAGACCAGTTCCTCCACTAAAAACAAGACCAAAAGCATTAACTAACTCACACTCCTACCAAGGAAGATCACTAAAAACCTCCATCAATGATATAAAACCCAGAAAAAACGCCACAAAAAACCTAGAAGCACGTTCAAAGTACTGATAGAAACAAAAAAGTAAAAAACCTGCCTAAACCAGTGCAAACATCACTCGAAGAGTTCGCCCCATCGCCATTAGAGGCCTATCCAAAGTATTCCAAAATTAAAAATCTGTTTCCGCTCCATCACTGAATAACTAAGTTGATAGCACTTGATGCTTCTGCCTGTATCATCTCTATCATTCAACCTACTTTCTTTTCCACCATACACTAACATTTTCCACCGTTCCATATTTTTATTTTTATTTCTCTTTTCCCATACAACCTACTTTTCCACCCTACACTAACATTTTCCACCGTTCCGTATTTTTATTTTTCTTTATCTTTTCCCATATAATGCGCCTCTTCCATCCTTTCCAAATTCCGTCGGTGAAGGTGTCACTCAAAGCATCGGGTGATTATGCTTATTTTTTCAACTTTTATTTCTTTATTTTGTGTGACGTGAGAATGAGAATCTTTATTTTGTGTGACATAGGATTGAGAATGGAAAGAGAGTCACATTCAATTTTTTATTTTACGAAGAACAAATCTGCTTGGATCCTTCTCTTTTCCTTTAACATATTTGAATGGTAAATGGTGCTTTGTAAATTTAAGGAATATTTGGACCGTAGATTGTGGTTGGTAAGTAAGGAATTTTATCGGATTTGAATTTGTAATTTAGATCTTTGTAGGAATAATGTATCTTATTCGGATCATGATTCAACTAATTAAATTAATCTTTAAAATTAAATATTTGAATTTATTTATATTCTCATATTTTATATTATTTTTTTCATTTTATTTAAACATAATTAAATTCAAACAAATAATTATAATTATACATTATTTCAATATTTTTTAATAAATAGAAAAAACAGTATTATACGGTTTTTTTTTAACAGTGTGTTTCTTTGTTTTCTTTTATCTTTTTATAAATAATAAAAATACTTTATATCATTTATATTTTTAAAATTTCAGATTCTCATCTAATTATTTATTTTTAATAATTTAGGATGTGATACATTTAAAATGAAAATGAGGATAATATTTTTAATATTTTTTAAAGCATATAAATATAAAGAGTTAATAATAATTTCAAATATTTAATAAAAAATACATTTAATTTTACTTAAAATGTTTTTTTTGTTAATATAAGTGGATAAAAGTTCACCCTCGTGTCTTTCAACTTTAAAGAAATTTGTTGAGATTGAAGATTAAGGATTTCCCTCAGGGTTTTGGCAGGGTGTTGTTGACACGTGGGGGGTTAAAGTATGCCTTAGCATCATGGATGACACCTTGCAACTAGTGGACTATTAAGAATATATGATCTTTGTGAATCCCCAAGTTGACCCTTCCTTGGTGTTGTACTCAAAGGGCATCAACTCAAGCAAAGGAACAATTTTATCTGGAAGGATCTTCGAGACAAGGTGTCCCGACATTGTCAAATCGCATCAGAATGAATATATTCTTGGGGATTTTCGTAAAGGAATCGGATGGTAGAGTGAATGTACAAGGGAAGCAATCATCAGTGGATTTTATGGATCGTTTGGCGAGGTCGAAGGTGCTTAATATTCGCACCAACTTTTCCCTCTTGTTCACTCTATAGAAACACAAACTAGTTTTGACCCGATCAATTTTTGTTCTTCAGGGTTTATTAGCGGAAAGTTGGACCTTGAGGAGTTACAGGGTGGTGTCTTGTTTGTTGGGAAGAGGAGTGTTAGTCGTAAGTGTAGGAGGGTGGTTAAGTCTTATGGCGAAGGGGTTTCATTGGTAGTAGGAGAGGATCTATAAGTTAGCCAGATCACTGATTTGGACGGTCGCGTGCTTGTAGGGAAGTTTTGCAGCTAGAGAGTGTTAGTGGCATCACTCAATTCGTGGATGCAAACTCAATGGGTATCTGTTCTAGATTATGCCTCGATAGTTCATCTTCTGTCTAGAGGTTGGATTGGGTTTCTCTTTTGCACCAAAGACTATGCTTGGAAAAAATTGGGGGTCGTTAGTACTGGGATAGGCACTTACTTAGTGCTAAACCCTGGAAACCATTATTTGATGTTTGGGAGGAGATCCTTAATAGTGCTCCAACGTGGATTAAACTAATAAATTGTCTGGTATAGTTCTGCACCAATAAGGGCTTGAAGGCCATTGGAGAGGTCTTAAGGAATTTTTTAGCCTCTGATAATAATTACAAGAACAATAGTCTACACCCTATGGTACAAATCTTGGTTGATCTGAATCCTCGTCAAGGGATTTTTGAGTCTATGGAGTTGGTGGTAGGTGATCAGTCCTATACTCAATATTTAGACTATGTTAATGTTCCATTCAGGTGCTCTCGTTGTCATAAGGTCGAGCACATAATGGTAGACTGCAAGCTCTCATTTGAAAACAAGTTTTTGGGAAATGGTGTTCGGTCTATTGGAGGAAAAGGTCCAGGCCCCAATATGTCTTTGAGGACATTGGACACGCATAATTATCCTTTAATTCATTTGGAGGGGGGTGGAGTGACACAAAATCAGGGTTACCAACCTGGAAAAAAAAAGATCTTCGGTCAAATGTTTTGGTTGGTGATATTGAAATTCCTTTGGATGTTGGTGACCTGGGAGGAGCGGTGAAACGGTCTCTCTGGGACAGATTTGGGGACGATCTAGATATTTTGCCAACTCAGTGAAGTAAGCTAGAATATCTCTGGACAAAGAGATCCACTCCACTACAGGGTTCATGTAAGTCTCCTCCTCCTCAAAACCCTTCTTATGTCTTGGATTCTGATCAATATGTGAATTGTTTGTCTTCCAAGGTGGAGATGCTTATTCCCGTTCCCTCTTCGGGAGTGGTTTCAACGAATTTCCCTTCTACGAAGGGGTAGGTCATCCATATATCATCGAGCTTTCAAAGGATTCTAAATCCTTGTCCTCACAAGCCTTGTGTTCTCATAAGCCCCTTTCTCATGTTTCCACATATGCATCTTTAGGTGGGGATCCTTACATTTTGAGGTCTCGAAACTCCTCATAGAGTCATATCCTCTCCGGGGGTTTGGGTTTTGATGGTCCAAAACTACCTAGACCTAATAAAGTGGGGTGTAATTAAGAATTACAACATGCATAAGAATGAGCTAATTATAAATCTTTTAGGGTAGACACATATTAATATCAGGGGTCCTTGGAGCAAGCACAACCCCAATATTGGGTTCCAAATGAATATCGTGTATGTAAACATGAGAGGCTTGGGGGGAAGGGATAAAAAACTTTCCCTTAAGCGTTTTTTTGAGACAAATCGACCAAACATTATGATAATTCAAGAAACCATGGGACCCAGTGGAATAATTATTTTTGAATTGGTGAAATTGTAAACTGTCTCTTTACGAAACTCTACAACAAGGAATTAAATTGATTGTTCATTTTCCTCAACTTGACACTCTCATCACTCTGGTTATCTTATATGGATGTGAAGTTTGGGGTTGCAGTATCTTTGGAGAATCCTAGATAAAGATAGAACAAATCCAAAATAATTTTATAAGGTATAATCTCAAAATTAAGGGCAATACACCCTATCTTATCCTCCTAATAGAAGCAATTTTTTCCCCCATCGAGAGCATTGTTATGATTAGATATATAAATTACAAGAACAAGATAAACAACATGGATGACAAGAGGCTCCAAAAATTGCTTTAAACTCTAGCCAAAACCACCAGCGGCTCAAGCAGGGATGGCATAAAGATGTCAAATCTTGGCTAAATCTTTGGGGAATACAAGAAGAAGCCATCATGCAGAATACCAATAATATTACAAATATTATCACTTCTAAATTTAAGGAGAATGTGTGGTGTGATAAAGAATTAGAGGATAAAAGGAAACTAAGATACTACAAGGAGGTGGTCGACCCTAATTTAGAAGATCAAAAGTACCTCTCATTTTTTAGAAGTGAAAAGAAGAAAATCAACATTGCTAAAATAAGAACAAACTCTCACAAGCTACATAGTGAAACTGGGCGTTGGAAAATTCCCAAAACACCGTGGGATGAAAGAATATGCCATCTTTGTGACACTAAGAGGGTTGAAGATGAAAAAAACTTCCTCTTAGATTGTCCTACCTATTCCCAAATTAGATCCCAATTTAAAAATATTTTCCACAATACAGATCTTCCTAACCTATTAAGTCATCAAACTATGGTGATCTTGGAACGCTTCCCTCAATGCTTTTTTAGCACAAAAATACAATTTTAAAGAAATAGAAGTAATCTCTTTCCTTCTTAAAGTCTGATAGACTAATTGGTCTCAATGGACGTTAATCGTCATCATCATGAGGGTAAGGAGGCTTTTTGGAACATGATATTTTCTTATAAATGTCTTGGCTCTGACAGTATTATCATTGGAGGGGACTTAAACATTACGCTAAGCAGGGAGGAAATTTGGGGGTCGTTTGCTCAAGAGGAAGGTTGGAAAGTTTTCTTAATGAGAAATTGGAAGCGATGGGATGGGTAGATGTAGAACCCATTCGGTGATGCTTGACTTGGAGCAATAATCAAGGTGGTGTGGAAGGAGTTTCAAAGTGACTGTACAGGTTTCTTGTGCATCGTGCTCTTCTCCATACCTTTGGTGTTTACCGATCGTGTGTTTGGAAGGTACATTGCTAAGATCATTTTCCAATCTTTCTCGAATTCGACAAATAATGGGGAAACCTAGAGTGCCTTTTAAATACAACCCTTCATGGTCTAAGGATGAAGACTTTTGCAATTTGGTCAATGATACTTGGAAACACTATCAAGAGGACGCAAAGACCTCGACCAGTGTACAGTTGGTATCAACCCTCCAACTAGTTAAAAATAAAGTTGCCATATAGGCTAGGGCATGAAGGAAGTCAACAGATCATGATCTTAGAAATATTGAACAAGATCTTGAGCATCTTTGTGCCTTGAACTAGGGGGTCCTGACATATACATTTGACCTAGAGAGGTGTTTTTCTTTAGAAACTCTTCGATCCAATATTCTAATCGAACATGAGAAAAATTGGAGACTTAAGAGAAGGGCTCTATGGATAGATATTGGGGATCAAAATAAATAAAGAAAATAAAAAATATGCCAATCATTCAAAAAATTATAACACCGTCTGGGAACTAAATGACTCAAGTGGTAACAAGGTCAGAGGTTTTTCCGATTTGGTAGACCTGGGAATGAACCATTTTGAGACCCCATTCAAGGAGCCAGAGCAAGTGAAAATGGGGGAAATGCTTACACTAATCTCTTATTTCCAAATACTGATTGAGGAAGAGGATAATCACTCTCTATTCAGTGAGGTCACCAAAGTTGAATTACTTGTTATCATCTCCTCTTTAAAATGGGATAAGAGCTCAAGGTCAAATGGATAGACTACAAAATTCTTTAAATACTTATTTTATCTCCTCAAGGGAGACCTCCTTTGGGTAGTGGAATAAGTGCGATAGATAGATAAAATGTCGAGAAATATTAATGGAACAATTATAGCAGTAATCCTTAAAGTCAACTATCCCAATTCCTTTGATGACTTTTGTCTGGTTGCCTTGTGCAATTGTCTCTACAAAATTATTGCAAAGATTATTGTGGTTAGGATTAAACCCATATTATCCAATGTCATTGCTTCTGAATCGTTTGGTTTTCTTAAGGTCGGCTTATCCATGAAGCAATTGGCTCACTTAGGAAGGTATGCATACAATTAAAAATCAAAAGCGTTAAAAGGATCATAACACTGTTACAAAAAAAATTTAAATTGTGCCAATTCATGGATCATAAATTAGGGCAACTAAGTCCCCAAACTCTGAAAGCCAAAAAGGTACACTGGCCCCACAAAAGACACATGACATCTCCTTATTGGTGTGGCACTGCTTACTGCCATGCCCACCTCCTAACCTAAAAATAATATTGATTAGTCAGTCTTTAGGCAACTACCCATTCTTAGAGGGAGTTGTAAAGCATGGAGAGCATAGCTGGATCCTCTCACTTTTGAATGGAGAAGAACAAGCTTTCATTTTTGTAATGAACAAGAGTGATAAGGGTTACCTCCCTAGTAGTCTATGCAAAATCTTGGAGGAGCAAAATCAATGTGATTTTGATGCCACCTACAATGTTGGTTGGACTCTTGCTACTAACAACATCTTCGCTTGTCCAAATCCAACACGCTCTTCATGCAGTTTTAAGGAAATACAAACAACACTACAAGATTATTCAAATCCCTTTCTTTGTTCTCCTCACTCATCTACAAGTCATCACCAGACTGTGTGTCCATATGCCAATTCCATAAATACCAACAGACTCAACTTTCAATTTGCAATCAAATTCTATTTTATCTACCTTCATACTTAAATCTATGAACATCCAGAATCTAAATTTTAATTTCGTTTAAAACAAGAACAAGCTTACAGGTTTACTTTTCTTGCAATTATTCAGATTCCTACTAGGTCGAACCCAATCGTAATGTAAATGAAAATTTACTTAAGTTGGTGAGTTGTTTCATATCATTTTTGTATGCACCTTTCATGGCATAGTGTGTGCATGTACTGCACAGTAAAATGAGGAAGTGTGCACATTCTAGGATATCGCACGCAACAACTTAAGTGTGCGCAATTTTGAGGCCAGGGAGCGTTTGTGTATATGTTGTGTTTTATAGGTTGGTGAGCCAGTTTTGTGATTATTAAGCCAGAGAGCCTAGATGTTAAAGGCTAGTGCGCCTACTTTTGTATATGTCTTGGCATT
>SNQJ01S0035205.1:66023-86789 GCA_010110895.2 Picea sitchensis | reverse complement strand
GGTATTATGTGATGTTTCCCCACTGGATGTCTGTGATGTTCTCTTGGGCCAACCATATATGTGGAGACGCCATGTTGTTTATGAGTCTCGACCTCGTAGTGTCATTGTTACTTTGGGGGGTCATCTCTACATAATATTAGAGGTAGTTCCAACTATTGTTCCACCTAAAAAGTGTCGCAAGGTAGTATCTCATACTGCAAAATTTAGCTTCTTCACAATCTGTTCAAAAGGGGAACAGAAGGACATTGCAACCACTACAACCTCGCCACATACACTTTGTATCCAACAGAAGCAGGTCGACAAGGTTGCAACAAAGCATAAATATTCCTTATGCACATTTTCCTCTCATGTAGCTCGACTTGTTGAACAACCTCAGCCTCAACAGGTTCATGACAAACTTCCACAAACCAAGCAACGCAACATTTCCAGCAAGGCAAGCAACTCACCAAGATTAAGATTCAGCAAACACTTTTTCCTTTCACCTGGGCACCCAACGCAATGGATACCATTGCTTCCTAAGGAGGGAGGATTGATCCAGGTGGATATCGGTGGCCACCCACCTTTTCCAACTGGCTAAAAACCATTTTTTAGCAATTTTGGAAATTTACTATTTTTAGTAGTTTTCACTTCCGGAGCCGTTTTGAGGCCCTAAATGATGTTTTTTGGGAAAAATGTTTGCATTATGTAAGTTCCTTCACTATTGTGCCTAAAATGAATCTCCTCGACGATACCTTTCCAACGGGCTATCATACGCCTAAAACGGAGATCGTATGCAAAAGTTACGACCCCAGGAAGTTGATGTACTAACTTACCCAAACGGGGCCCACATGAATTTTGGTGTTTCATCTCCTAGAGTTAGGTTTTTGGATGTCTAGGACTTTTGACATTCCTTCTTATTGTAAAAAGGCATTCAAAGCCTCATTGTAATCATCTTCTTGCGAATGCGAGTAGTCGTCACATCTCTTCTCAGGGATAAACTGCCACCATTCTAGCCAGTCTTTCACTTTGTATTTGTACAGTCTCTGTACATTTATTTCATTAATAGAAATCGTGTATTATTATATATATGTGTTTATGGTTGCATCTCTGATACATTTATGTTATATTATTGAATATCTGCGATATCTCTGTGCATTTCTTTATTATATTTCCGCTCTCATTTCGTGCCGAAAATAATCTGGATCAGTGGTATCAGAGCAGGCTGCTCTTGATCGTTTTTCAGTGCATGTCCCCGACGAGGTCCGAGTATAGCAAGTTGGGTATATATAGCACTCATATTATGATGATAGTATATGTTCACCTTGTTTTGGGTGAGATTTTGCAATTTGCAATGGTAGTCATGGCAAAGTGCGATTTCAACAACCAAGTACTTTCCCAATCTCTTACACGCACTTTTTGGTGTGTTGTGCTCCGGAAGCACCTACAAAATGTAATTTTATCTCTTTCAAAGAATAAAATTATGCTTTTTTCTGTGGAAAAAAAAATATTAATAATAAGAGTTTTTTAATTATAATTTTTAATTTTTTAAATTTGAAGGTTGGTTTTAAGGTTTTCTTTGCAACAATTTGGGTTTTGAAAGCTATTGTTTCAAAAATGAAAATGTTGTAATTTTCACCCTCCATAAAATGTTGCTATTAATAACAATAATTTTGGTATGGGTTTTTAATGTCATTGTTTCAAAAATATATGTTGTAGTTTTAAATTTGAAAAAAATACTTCTAATATCATCACTTTTTTATTTCATGGTTAATTTTAAGGTTGTATTTATTGAAGTTTTTTTTTTAAGTTATCATTTAAAAAATGCTATGCTTTAAATCTTAGAAAAAAGATGTGAATGGTAACACCATTTTTCAATTTGATGATTGATTTTAAATTTTTTATGCAAAATTATAAAAATTTAATGCTATAATTCTTTTTTCGATGTCACAAGTTAGTTTTGTGAAGTTAGTAACTATAATTAATGAAGATATCACTCAAGGCATTTTTTTTTGTAAATAAAAGAGAAACTTTATATATTACCTCAAAAACTTTGAATCAGTAAAAAGATCATGTTTCGCCACAACAGAGAAACCAAAACATGTGGTTTGCATATAGCTTAGAAGAACTATGAAGTATGACGTGACAAGTGTCATGTTTAAAAAATATTACATGTCTAGTATCATGCATCCAAGACTGTAACTCATACTAGCCAACGGGACATGGAAACCATACACCAGAGACATACAAAACTAACAAAAGCCTGAAACTGGTTCTTGATATACAAAAATAAAAGAGGCTAAAGAAGTGGTGAACCCGGGCGTCCATCATAGTTGTAAGTGAAGACAAATAGTTGTCCACAGGTTGGGCAACACGTTTTTTCCAGAGTACCTGCCAAAGAGTCGAACAAGAGGTCCATGCGTCGGCTAAGGGTGCATTGATTACGCAGTTGTTCCTCCAGGATTTGCCTCATATCAAAGATCAACTGGATGTGGTCATCCAAAAGGCAATGTTGATTGAGCCGAGGTTGCTCAATTTGCCCACCGATGCGCTGAGCTATATCTTCATCCAAGGTCGTTGGCGGAATTTCGTCCAAGTCCATTGGCGGAATTTCATCCAAGGCCATTCCAGAGGTGGCATTTTGAGCAATCCAGTTTGTCAACCAGCTGGGGGGGATTTCTTCTTCAACCAAGCATCCACCATTTTCCAAAGGCCCGGCTTGGGGATTGGTGTTGATATTCGGCCTTGGCATGTCTTCCAAAGGCTGCAACCTGAGGGGAGGGATTTATTTCTCCATTAGGCAGGTTCCTGGGTCAAGGATGGTGTCGACGGGGGGTGGGGAAGAGTGAGGAGTGTTGGGAAAAGGAAAATCAAGTCAATTCTGGCTAGTGCTAGTGGTTGGAGTCAAAGGCTACGAGGGATCGGGGTGATTACGCCGAGCAAGAAAATTGTAATATTGAGGCCCTCTTTTGGGTTTGTCACGTTCTCTAGGCATACTGGCAGAAAGACCGACTAGAGGTACTGCGTTGGTGGAGTGAAGAATGGGGAGGGAGGCCAACAGAGTGATGGAGAGCCTTAAGAGAGCTGAGATGACAGAGTGTTCACAACTCGAAGTCTGGGAGCGCTAGGATGACAAAGTGCTCAAGGAATGAATGGGAGATGGTGGAAGATGAAGAATGACAGAGTGCTCGAGGGCGCATACCTTCATAAATGCCAAAGACATGACTGCAAGGACCGCCATGAAAGCAGAGGTGACTTCTACTTGATGTCTCGTACCTGCTCCTTTACTCCAGTGCTAGATCGCGAGGGGAGACATTGAAGTCCGGATGGTGTTGCAGAGCATTACCATTACTACCAAGTGAGAGTCTGTCAATCAGGAGGAATGGTTGTATGGCTGGCGGCTGGGGATATTAACTTCCCTCGCCGCATGCGCACCACCTTTCTCCCCCTGGCCAGTTGTCACCCCATCTGGGGACACTCAAGGCATTAGATGACTAGTTTATTTGTTTTTTTTTCTTGGTATAACGTAGAAATAGGAATTGAAAACTTGTCTCTTGCTTAGAATATTTAGAAGAAAGACAAAGTGGCAAATGGTTTAACATATTAAACTAACATTCAAAACGAAATAGTTGAATTTTCTTATCTTAAAATGTTTTGACATTATTATTATGGTTATAGTTTTTTTTTTTTTTTCCCTAATACATTTACATTTAAATAAATAATAAAAATAATAATGGAAGTTACAATAATACACTTAAATCCAAATAAATAATAAAAATAATAGTATGTTTACAAATGAAAGTTAATGCCAAGCTTGTTCAACCTTCCTTTTTGTGTGTGACAAATGAATAAGAATTTAAAGATGTTGGATATAATTATGTTAAGATGGCTCAATTGCCAATTGATAGTGAGGACATACATTATTGGTGTAATCCATGAATGCGAGGTAATCCATCATTGTTGTTCAAGGAAAATCATGCCACCTAAATTGACTTGCTAGTGGTTCCTAAGGGGGTAAACTTTCACTCTTGCCAAATGCCTTCGGGCCTTGGGTCCTTAACGTTTCCTTATATCTAAGGAAGACCAACTCTTAACCAATTAGAAGCAATTTTAGGTCCTACTTCAAAACCAAAAAGCTTTTAGCATATATAATATTTACAATAATGTCAATATCCTTCATAATCATCATTAAGACTATCCTTATGATCTAGGATCATGTGCTTTCTAATAACATTTAACCTTAGTCTCATCCACAAAACCAAATATTACTCCATTACAATTTGATTTCATACACAAAATCTCTTCCTTTCTTTTCATTAACATATTTAAATCTAATAAATAATTTTAAAATTTTAAAAACTACATCATAAATTTATATTTATTTGAAGAAAATACCTTTTACACGTAATGAGAACCAAAAAAATCTACATCATGAGTTTGGCTTTATTCAAAGAAAATACCTTATATACGTGTATTTTCTATATAAATATTAAATACCTTCTATACGTGTATTTTCTATATAAATATTGTAATATCTTAATTTAAAAATATAAAAAACTACATCATGAATTTATATCTATTTAAAGAAAATAGCTTTTGCACGTAATGAGAACAAAAAAATCTACTTTTTTCAAAGAAAATACCTTCTATACGTGTATTTTCTATATACATATTAAATACCTTCTATACGTGTATTTTCTATATAAATATTGTAATATTGTATTGACATAAAATTAAATATCAATATTGTATTACCTCTTATTTATTTAAAATGGTATATTTATGATGAGTTGGCTTTATTCAATGAAAATACCTTCTATACGTGTATTATGTATAAATCTATAAATATTATATTATGATTAATATAATATTAAATATAAATATTGTGTTACCACTTATTTAAAATTATATTATTTATGAATTCAAAGTGGTATTTGCGTAATCCATATATTTTAATTAAAAAAGATAAATCATATATAAAATGTGGTTTTCTATGTTGTGAAGTATCTTGTATATGATTATACATTTTTTAAACAACATGGATTTTTAATTCAAAGTTGTTTTTGTCATTGTGGTGGTTTACAACAATAGAGCTAGTAGGGAGTTGGCCTCCTTCTTATAAGTTGTCTTGCTAAGACAAGTTAATCCCAATGAAGCATGTATTCCTATGCTTTGTATCCCTCATTCTTTGGAAAAATTGCAAACCTTTTTTAACCTAGCTTGTGTCACACCTATCTAGTCATGCATCTTACATAGTTAAACCTTCCTACTAGTGGGTTCTCTTCTAAGTTGCAATTTCAACTCTATTACCATGTTTGACATAAGCTCCTGACATGTGAACATAAGATTCAATCTATTGTTGATCTCTATTCCTCTTAAGAATAAGACACAACCTCACAAGGTATTTCTATGAGAATTCAAAAATACCCTCTATGTTCTTAAAGAGGTAGTGCTCCTATATTTCTCACTCAAATCATAATTATGCCCATATTTACAAGCAATTGATATATCATTCATCATATTGATGCGTGAGAGTGGAACAAGCAAAGGACATATTGAAAGGAAAAGGTTTTAAATCATAGAGAGAGTACCATTCCTAACATTGTATCATATATGTTTCCATAACATGCAAAGACACGGCAATCTATCATATATGTTTCCATAACATGCAAAGACACGACAATCTATCATATATGTTTCCATAACATGTCAAGATGGTTCTTTTAAATAACTTTAAATGATTTTAAACACATTCATATCATAGGGATGCATAGGAAACTCATTCTTAAGATTTCATGTTTAAAACACAAGTATGAAATCACAAAATTTATGAGTCCCAAAATAACTTATGTGGTCTTTCAAAAATAAGTACAAATTGAGTGTTTCAATATCAAATAAAATGTATGCAACAACTCGTCACTACATAGTATTCGTGATATTGAAATGAAAAATAGAAAATGTGTTTTCCCTACTGGGCTGAGATGGGACTCCTATGACCATATATCGAGTAGAGATAACCAAGAAGACAGAAAGGGGGACAATTAGAAATCGGTCTTGCACATAGTAATACTCGGATGACAAGACTTGATGATTTGCAAACTGGAAAAGGAAAACAATGAAGGGAATCACTTCAGAAAAAACATGTACTCACAAAATGGAAGCAAAGAGATCCTCCAGTACTTCTTTTGCATTATTTATATAAGAGGGAGCAATGTCTAGTTGAATCATCATAGATGTTTCTTTGATCTTCAAGACTAAAGTGGGTTAACTATTGCCTTTAACACATCGCTCAACCACTCTTGCATATATTCATGTAACAACAACATGGTGATGTCTTGTTTTACCTTGATTCTGAATAACTCATTCTCGATGCTCTTCAATGTGTCCCACTGCTAGTGCATTACGAATAATTGTTCTTCATTGTTGTTTGAGAAACTGACCAGCCATTGTCAAAGTTCTTCTTCAGGAAAGCTCGCTAGGTCATCAAATTCTAATCCACGTGCAACCCTTAGTACACCTAGTTATGTTTCCACCTGGTCCTTATTTAACAACATTGAGTCCTTTATCAGTAGGGGACCTTCCAACTCCTTTACAACATCAAGAACTCTTAAGAATACTGTACTTTTGTTTTCCATCAGAGAATCACACGTGGCGCTCAATTGTTGGGAGTATTTATCCTCCCAAGTCAACCAACTTCTATTTGCTTCAACCTCCTTTTAGAAGGCAAGTCTTGCTTCCGTCTCACAAGATTATCCATAATTGATATTCTCACCACAAATGTGCTTACTGCATTCTTAGAGAAATGCTCATTGTTCTGTAGATTCTCTTGTAGATATTATTTGTGACCATGAATTCTCGTGGCTATGGTGTCAGCTTCGACAACTATTTCCCAAGACTCCCGCATAATGTCAAGTCTTTTATCAATGTTCTCAACTACATATATGTTGACACCTATGAACAATTTTGTAGCTTTAGTAACCTTGGATCTTGATGGAGTCGTTTCCTCAAGGATCTCCTCAGGGACTATCATAGCTAATGGTTTTGCAAACAATGGCTTCGAGCTAAGGGCATATTCGAGTTTCCTTACCCTCTTCTTAAATATATTATTCTCTATTTCCTTCTCTATTATTGAGTGAGCTAGATATTCACTCGTAGCCTGATGAAACTTGAGAACTCCTGAAGGTTTCAATCCCTTGACTTCGACTTTCGAACTCCATTTCTTTGTTACCTTTTTATCTTTCATGCTAACTCTCTCAATATGGAGCCTCTTGAATTGTTTGTCATACCAGCATGATGAAGAGTCATGAACTCTTCCTAAAAAATAGTTGGCTCTTCTCAGGCTAACTCTTTTGTTATCAATTTTCTTTCAGCTAACTGCATCGCAAACTAGGTGGGCGTGTTATTGGCTTCATCAATTTCCATGTTGGTCGTGTTTGATTCTAAATTGTCAGGGTCTTAGGGAGCACCTCCATATGGGTTCCTTTTTCTTTGGGTATAGGGGAAATAATATGGGTTTCCTCGAACTGGTATCAAGGGGGGTATCAACCATCGCCATCTCTTGCACATCCCTCCCAATTCTCCTTTCCTCCTGCATTGCTCTCCCGACCCTTGTGGCATGAAGAGGGGTTTTTATGGGGGTGATGCACTATGCCACCCTCAACAATGGTTGTGGATTGCCCCATTTGTCTATGATATGCATACTTGTTTGCCTCCAGGGGAGAGGCCTCTAATGTACCAACATTTGAACTCAAAACCATATTTGTATCTTCTTGAGTGGGTTGTTTCCTCCTTTCAGGCATAATTTTGGTTGAGGTGGTTGCCATCTTTCTCTCAAGATGTAAGTCTCCATTGTCATTCCCTCCTTCTGTAACTTCTTGCACCCCATTAAAAACTGAGGTGTAGCCGTTTGCTGGCATATGGGATATCAAAACACCTTTAGGATCAAAACCGTTAAGGGATTTTGCTTGTTTCATGTCGAAGGACTCGAATAAACCTGCCATCTCAGTAAGGCTTGATGAACTTTTGACTGTAATCCTGATGATTTTGAATGGCATGGGAATACATTGTTGTTTTCTCTTCTTGTCAAAAAACAAGGACCATGTCATGTATTGTCTATATAATGCATATGCCAAAAACCTATCACACATGAATCGAGGGAGAAGGAGTGGTCTCCCTTCGAAACCAAAAAGCCTTATGTATGTGAACTACTCCTAAAAAACACACTCCCTTCCCCTTCAGAAACTCCATGGTAGCTTATGTGACCCTAGTTGGCTCAGTGCCGGTAAGCATGGCTCTGCACTCCTTGACAAAGGAATCGTGGATTTGGTAGAAATGAAAAGGGGCCTTGTGCTTCCAAATTGGGGGATACCAAAATTGAATAGGGTCTTCTTCAAAATTGACACTGCCCTTTGGGGGCATGCCCTCAAATTTATTACAATGGGCCAGGGCTAGGACCAAATAAGAGGTCATATAGAACCTCTTGGTCTGATTGAAGGTAAACAATTTATGGGAGATTTCATTCAAAATGAATTGAACGCAATAAAAAATGGCACTCGTCCTTACTGAGTAGCAGAGGACATATATGACATACCTGGGGACATATGCCATCAAGTATTGGCCAACCAGTCGTGCAAAAATCCAGGCGAACTCTTTAAATGGTTAGGCCAACATACATGTGTTGATTTCATTGATGTTCACAGGGTCCAACTGTGGGCTGGACTAAAAGTTCTTTGAGTAAACTCATGCCACCACCTTGGGCATTCATAAAGGAATCTGCTTCAAATATCTTCAAGACTCTGTCTGGTGTCAGGAGGTGTAACATACTTTTGAAAGTGTTTGGTGTTAATGGGATGGTAGTTCTTCCACTTTCCTTAACCTGAATGATTGGATGCTTTGAATTGAATCTCTAAGTGCACCAGGCAACTAGTTCTCTAAAATCAAATTCCCTTGGTATGCATCGAAATTTTACTATTCCCGACGTCCAAAGTTTGTTCTAGAGCTTGTCTTCATGAGGTAGTGCAGAATACCACTTATACGCTATGGACCACTAAAAATCCTTACAACCGCGAGCTAGTAAATTCACAATGTCTCCATAGAAAGGTTCTTTCTTCCTCTTGTTCACCATCTTTTTCCACTTTCAATGCACTTGGTTAAGTCTGAAGATTGCGTGCATAACCTTGATTTTTTTCCTGATTGGTACCCCTTAATCATAACTTAGGGGTCAATTCACTGTTCAAATTGCCTCTTCGTACACTTAGTGCATGCCGCTTATTAAATAGTAACTGTCATTTGCGTACACGATGATCCAGGGGACTGTGCAAGAATTAATCTTCATTAATTAGCCACAACCGTTCGTTAAGTGAGGGGATATGTTGGGATTACCTCAGGGAAAATCAAATGAATCCTTCATGGCATATGAGCATATGATTACATGGCATGTAGGTACATCATTGGGAGTATGATGTGGCATGCAGGTGCAGGAGGAAGGATATCAGGTCATCCATCCACATGAGCTTGCTGAGAAACTAAGTATGGAATGTGGGCTGCGAAAGTGAGGGATGTGGGTAAGAGAGTGTGTGGGTATGTGGGAGTGTCATTTTGCGGGATGCGGAAATGCAAGTATGCAAGAGTGTCATTTCGCGAGTTGCAGGAATGTGAGTATGTGGGAGTGCCTTTTTGCAGGCTGCAGAAATGTGGGTATACGAGAGTGTCATTTTGTGAGAATGCGAGCACGAGGGAGAAATTTACGAGGGATTTCTCTTCCCACCCCCGCGTGGTAGACATAGGTAAGATTCGGGTGCGGATGCATGGGCTTTTGACAAAAGTGTTACTACCCACATTTGTACTACTGAGAATTTTGAAGGTGGGAATCCTCAAAGAAATTAAAGGTAGGAGGGTTGCGTATCAACATCTATGTTGACGATGATTCCCAAATGTTTTAGATCACTAACAAGTGATTTCAATGATGGAAAAGAAATCCTAAAATGAGGAGAAAGATGGTGCGATTTAGGTGGTTGTTTGGGAAGTTTTTGGAGACAATTTTTGGATTCTCAACTTCCAATACATAGAGGTTTTCCCATGCATTTTATTTTTAGATTCTGATGATTTAGGAAGAACACCAATACTTGGTTACAAATTTCTTTCCAATGAGTTAAAGCACACAAAATAGAGCAATGAACAGAAAGTTATGATTCAAGATCCTGGGAAGGCTCCCCTTTTTTGGCACATCTCAACATGCACACTTAGCGCTAACTTCAAGTAGGGTTAAGATTCTTGCATATTAGGGTTTTAGCATTATGATAAAATATAATTGCGACTTCTAGTTATGGGATTTTTGTGAATGAGTGTATTAACCACATCTCTTCTTAGAGATAGTTACCACCATTTTAGCAATTGTATATGTGCATTGCTTCTCATCATAATATGAGTTGATAAATTTTGGTTTTCACTATAATTTAATATTGTCTTGTTTATTTTAACATCATATTTAATTTCATTCTCAACATAATTCAAAACAATATATACTATTGTTAAAAAAGATAAAGGAGATAGGAAACTCTTTCTTGGGAAAGAGGTTAAACTACAACAGGAGGTAGTATCTGGTCTCATGTTTGGGACTTAGGCTAGATGCTACTAGAAAGCACGTGACTGAGCTAAGGCTAGATGCTATTAGAAAGCACATGGCCCCATTGGAGGTAGCCATAACAATGACCACAAGTGACGTTGAATTTCTTGTGGATACTATCTACATTGAAACAATGTTTTGGTCTTGAAGTAAGACCTAAAACTATTTTTGATTGGTTAAGACCTTATGTTCTATATAAGTAACGAGACATGTGAATGTCTCAAGATTTAAAGGCATCCGACAAGAGTGAAAATCTCCCCACTTAACCGATGGATTATTTTAAGTGACATATTGAATAACCATGATGAATAAACTTACATTCGTGAATAACTATCCTTATTGTGGATTAAAAACTAAGTTATAATAAATTTTACAACCTCGATAAAAGAAAATAAAAAACTCACTCCTCTTCCAATGCAAGATTTCCATGATGTTTTAAGGTCTTTCCATGCAATATTCCCATGATGTTTTAAGGGAGGGATACATTGGGTATCATTCCCTTGATGAGCTTAGACCTTATATCATATTATGGTGTTGTTTTACATTAGCGAGATGTGTTTTTCGTTGTTGTCATTTCTTGGACCATATTCGATTTAATCACATTGAATCTCTAACAAAGTCATGGAGCACAACATCCATGTAAGCTTTTGTCCATAGGATAGAACCTTCCATTATTTTTAAATAATCAAGACACAATGAAAACGCATGAAACTGAAATGGCATTCTATCATTGGCCATCATAGAATCTAAGAGGCTGAAATTTTTTCAGTAATCATCATTCCCTTTAAGGAACGGTTGACACGACTACTTTTCACATGATAATTGTTGGAATTTTAATGATATACACTATTTGATAATGAAATACATACTAATGTTTGAAATGATTTCTACATGATTATTTTTTCTAAAGTTAATCACATGAATATAATAATTTCGCACTCACTCAGATAAGGTAGTGGTAGCTGATTATGCACCATGTGGCTAGAATTTGCTTTCACAGACCAAGCTAGAGTTAAGATGGAATGCATCAATTTTAATGGTTATATATATACAAAAATATATATTATAATAAAAGTACAGACCAAGCTAGAGTTAAGATGGAATGCATCAATTTTAATGGTTATATATATTCAGAAATATATATTATAATAAAAGTATGTAGGACGAAAATTTCTTAATTGTTACAAAGGTGAGTATAATGTCTTTATCATGCACAAAATAATAAGAAAAAATAAGCTCCATCGATAATTATAAAGAGATGATATTGAATATTATGATGCCTAATTTTGTATATGTGTGGTCCAAAGGGGGTGGGAGCTATGTCACTATTATAAGATAGATGGTATGGTAGGGCTTTATGTGTTTTGCAAGTTAAGATTTACAAGGCTGCCTTTAGTTGAGAGATGCCATACATGAATAGTCAGGAATGCATGTGGCATCTTGTTGTTAGACAAATTTGATAATGATTGCACAACATAAATTGGCATCAATGATGGAATGAGGGTGGGATTTTCAAAGCAGTTAGGGCAAGTAGGTAGGGAACCTTGATTTTGACACACTAATACACACCAATTTTTTTATTTGAAACAAGGAATTCAATAATGGTTAAAACCCCTGTCATATTCTTATGTGGGTAAAGGTCAAACATCACAGTCACCAAGGTACATGCCATTCTTTTTTTCCTAAGTTGGTAAATTTATTTATTTAGGGTAACAACACACTATTAATACAATACAACATTGAAGAACTTTCATTCCTTATAGAGATGAGGAATTTTACTTTCATTTGTACATAATTCTCGTCCAATCACAAGAATAAACATACATATTAGATCAACCGTATTCTTGTTGTCGGTGATGTGACCCTAAATCTCACAACCTTCCTACCCCTTTTCTCCCTCACAAAATGTTAAAAAATATAAATTTACAAATACTTACTTTATAGTCAACCATAATGACTCAAATTATTTACCTGACATCTTTTTAATGTGTGTTTTCCTAATATTCTATTAAGTGGATGAACACAATCATATGCAAATGAGTTGACCATCCATATAAATAAAATATGCATTTGACTCGTAGTTCTATGAAGCTCAAAACTAACAAAATATCTTCATTAAGCATTACTTGCGTGGCCTAAGGCTATGCAAGTTATCATGTTCTATATGCATTTGACTCGTAGTTCTATGAAGCTCAAAACTAACAAAATATCTTCATTAAGCATTACTTGCGTGGCCTAAGGCTATGCAAGTTATCATGTTCTATATGGACCCATGCATATTTTTCACATTAGGAAATATTAATAATGTAGCTACATTAATAAGTTTCCTTTTTAAATTTTACTTTTTTTTTAATATTTTTTGTTTGTTAATTTGTGAGGATTTGTTGTTACTGCGATTAACCTGTGGTTTGAGAAGTGGCTTGAGAAATCGCGACTACCTGTGGTTTGAGAAGTGGCTTTGAGAAACCACACTGTGGGCATTTAAGCCGTCAAAATCACCAGCGAATCACACCGAGCCACACCAATCCTTAACATGGTTGGATTTGTCCCAACAAGTTTCGAACCAACGAGTGCCTTAAGAGCACACTCTATCACCCACTATCCTACACCTAAAAAAAAAATCATTAATAAATAAATAATTTTTTAATATTTTATTTAAATGATAAAAATAACACTTAATATTGAGTATGGGTAAATCCTAAAATATTTTGAAAGAAAGCAGATTAAAAGAATGGAAAGAAGTTAATATATATATATATATATATACATATATATATATATATATATATATATATATATATATATAAAGAAAGAGATTTAATATGTATATTTAATATATATAATTTTTTATTTACATGAAAAGAGAATTTTAATATATATAATGTTGTGTAAAAAGATAAAAAGAGAATTATCAAATTTAGACATAAAAAAATATAAATATGATTTTATATAAAAATATTATTATAATGTAAATATCAATATCAACACTCTATTTTTACATTTTCATATTTACACATAAGTTTTGAGTTTAAAGTTATATTAAGTCAAATTTAAACATAAAAAAATATAAATATAATTTTATATAAAAATATTGTTATAATGCAAATGTAAATATCAACACTCTATTTTTACATTTTCATATTTACACATAAGTTTTGAGTTTAGAGTTATAATAAATTGAGTTGAGTCAATATTCATTATGGTATAATACTTATTTTAAAAATGAACTTTATGTTTTTTAAAACAAAATTTAATTTTTTACTTAAAAACAACATAGTAACATAAATTAATAATATGAAGCATCAAACAACATAGTAATAAAAACAAAGTGTTATAATTAAAAAAAAAATTAAATTTCTACTTAAAAACAACATAGCAACAAAAATTAATAATCTATTAAGAAGTATGGAAATGAAGCATCAAACAACATAGTAATAAAAACAAAGTGTTATAATTAAAAAAAAATTAAATTTCTACTTAAAAACAACATAGTAACAAAAATTAATAATCTATTAAAAAGTATGGAAATGAAGAATCAAACAACATAGTAATAAAAACAAAGTGTTATAATTAAAAAACTAATTTCTATTAAAAATTAATGTTGAAAACACTATAATATACATAATAATAAATAGTGGTTAAAATGGTGGCAATTTGCCCGTAGGGGTGCGATTGGCAAGTGTTGTGTAAATGGAAGGACATATGTAAAGGAGGTCTCAAGTTCAATTCTCACCCTCAAGTTCGATTTGAAATATGTAAAGGAGGTCTCAAGTTCCCCCCATCACAACTTTCACATACAAACTCTATTCTTTGATATGAAACCATTCATGATACATATGCTTTAGAACATTCTTCGTAGTCCATAAGGGAGTAAACTTTCACTCTTAACAAATACCTATGAGCCTTAGACCATTAATCCATTTCTTTATATTTAAAGAAAACAAACTCTTAACTAATCAAAATCTTAATTCTTACTTCAAATCCACCTAAATCAACTACATAACATTTAAAAATAAATATTAACATTTACAAATATATAATAATAATAAAATAAACTCTTTTGTTTTACTCACCTAAATCAACTACATAACATTTAAAAATAAATATTAACATTTACACATATATAATAATAATAAAATAAACTTTTTTGTTTTACATTATTTGAAATATAAAAACTTACTTAAATTTCCCATGAAAAAACCTATGTCGAAACAAATACGCTCTCTTCTCCATAACACTCACATGCAACCAAGTGAATAAGCCAACAAGACGGTATGGTATACTTTGGACGAACCTGCTATTCCTCTAATAACATGAGTGGTTAGCATATGCTTCAAACATGAAACCAAACACAAACTTTATCTTTATTATATGACAATGAAGATTAGATTCTCTTAATTAATGAAAACAATCACATTGAAACCAAACACAAACTTTATTATATGATAATTAAAATTAGATTCCCAACATTAATGGAAAAAAATATGTTAAGAACTTATAAATTACATTATACATATTCCAACCTTAACTTCATGTAAAAGTAAGTACATCATTGGGATTGATGTTAAATCTCAACCACAAATTCAACATCCATCCCCTTGCCTCAACTCTTAAAATTTCCTCTAATAACATAAAACATCCATCCTCCTTACCTTCCACTTCTAAAACGTTTTGTAAAATGTGCCATGTTAATATGACATCCATACCCTACCTCCAACTTCTAAATGTTGGTGTTAGCAACACAACTTCAACATCCATCCCCTCCCTCCTAAAATGTGCTATGGTAATCCATTCCCTTGCATACAATTCTTAAAATGTGTTTTGGTAACCTCATTTTGTTGTATACAACTTTTTTTCTCAACTTGTAAATTGTGTGTTTGGGTAAATGTACTTTAAAAAGTTTTAATTTCATTTATTGTGAGTAATGGTACATCATGAGAACATGTGTTTCTTCCTAAGAAATTATAGGTTTAAATCTAGAGGGAGATAGGGTATGTACACCTCTGTAGACTTTCACAATCTAATTGTTACATGGAGGGGATCCCTAGAACTAGATCTCATAAATCAATTTAGTGTATTACTTGACTATGACCTCTGAATACTATTATTATTAATAAGAATTGAGTACTACTTTGTCAATTAAGTCTAGTTTAAATAGTTGTGGGTTGGAGTGTTTTCCTCCACAAGCCCAATAAACATTGATTAATGTACCATATGATCATTGAATGTAGAGTTGAAATATATTTAATAATGCATAATTTAATAGTATATATATATTAAACATTGTAAATATTATGAATTTAATTAAAACATGATAAATATTGAATAAGTTGATATATAATATTAAATTATTTTTTTCAATTGAGTTTAATTTAGTGTTAGGAGAATACTTGTTATTCTTTCTATCTAAATTTAATTATTGTAAATGACACATTGAATTCTTAATAAATATATTATTATAATAGTTTTAAATCAATTTTTCCTAATAAAAATACAATATTCAATGTTTCTAATTTAATAACAAATTCTATCTATATAAATTAAAATAATAAATAACTTATTTTTTTATATTCTTTTATCACATGTTTTTTTAAACTTTCATGTTAAAATGGATAAAAAAAAATCATCCCAATATAATCATTTCCAACTTCATTTAAACACTGGATATCCATTTCCAATTGACAAACACTCATCCAGATCTTCTGACAAATTACTTAGACCTGTGCACTACTGCTAAATGGCTGTTGGTGACAGTGCAATTATGGATGCAGATTTTTTTGTGGTGACAGGGATTGCTCCTGCACACACACATGCAAGTTGAATCCCAAAGCATAAAAATGACCTTCCAACACCATTAGATTTGAAATGATTTTGCTTGCTGAAGATCCCAGAATGCCAACCCAAACCTCCTTCACTTCACATACAGGTTATGTTGACGTTGACATTGACATTGACATTTGGTCTCACCTCCACAAAAACGTGTATGGCAGCCCCCACCTTGACCCGCCCCTAAAGTGTCGGCAGGCCAACAAAATCCTTTTAATAATAGCCAGACGTGAGCAAGTTGCAACCGAACCCAACCATTTCAGAAGCGAAGAGAAGGGAAATGGAATGGAGGAAGATCCAGCGCTAACTCCAAGGCGGCCGACAGTCAGCAGCCGGTCGAATAGTTGACGGATGCGCGACAGGTGTCCGTAGTGTAACCAGCGAGCGAGCTGGTGGTAGATTCGCACGGAGAGTAGGCGCTACTAGATTTGGAAAGCTATGATAATGGATGGAAAGGCGTGTAAGATTAGCAAAGTTACGAGAGAATGTGGGATTTTCTTGTTTAACTTGTCATCCAATAACAGTCCGCCTTGGGCGTCACGTATACTCGGCCAAAGTTGTTAAGTTTGTTTTAGCAGGCCAGTCGGCCACGGGGGCCTCGTTTTCCTTTCACCCACGACGAGACTGTAACGTGTCCAGTTGTCTTAATCCCGACTTTTGCTTTTATTTTTTTTAACACTCTCTCCCTTCTTTGCTTCTGCTTTATATAATATAATTCTAGCGAAGCCGCAGCAGATGCCCTGTTTTTCCACCATTTACATTGCCCTGCCCCCCCTCCGCATTAAAGGTGCTCATAGGAAACTACTGTTTGTAGTTGAAGAATAAAAGAGGGGGGAACACTCAGTTTTAGCCCACAGAAATCCTCATTTGATTGCTTTTCCAAGAAGCAAATGCTTTCTGATTCATCATTCCTGGAGGCAATCATAGCTTAGTTTATTGGGTAACCACATGCTCGTCCTTGTTGCAATTAACTTGAGGAGCTTACATTCTTCCTAGTCAACTACATTATCTGGCGAAATTTGAAGTTATTATTTCTGTTTTTAGGCCAGCATTGATTCCCCAAAAGTGCCCAAAGGGGGTTTGAGTTGCAGGCGGGGGATCCGGGTATTCATTTACTAGTTGTTGGGCCTGTATAGATCCGGAGGATTTCTACGAGACATTCATTATAGCTTTTATTTATTTTTAAGGAGGATTGATTGATGCAATGATGCGAATGAGGATGAAGAAGGCGGCCGTGCCTAAGGCTCCAATGGCGATGAGTGGGAGTGCAGCCAAGGATGTGGCAGATTCCATTGATTGGGAGGTGAGGCCTGGAGGAATGCTGGTTCAGAGAAGAGATCCCGATGCAGATCAGGAATCTGCGCCTTGTCCCAAGATCAAGGTCAGGGTCACCCATGGCTCATCCTTGCATGAAGTTTCTGTCAGTATGCAGGCCACATTTGGTATGTTCCTCCTTACATTACTCCTTGTTTGAATGCTGGCTTTCTCAATTCGTAGTGCTGCTGGAATTTCCAATCTAGGAGGAATTATAGATTGGATGCCTTATTTTGGTGCTTTTTGTATGCCCGTTTCAGAGGAATCAGAGATTGGATTTATTATCCTTTTAATGCCTGCATTATAAGCTTTAGGGACCTGCCCATTTGACTTGAACCATAGACTGGATACATTATGAGCTTGTAGTATTTCGTTTTAGAGGAAAAACGGGTTCATTTTCTTTCTCCTCGTCTCCAGTCTAGATTGCCAAGAAAGTCTTTTAGGTCAAGATCTGCAGCCTTAATAATGCTCATTTCTATTAGTATCCTCTATGATATGAGTGCGCAATAGAAGAATGAGAGAGATAGTCTAGCCTAGCTTAGATAGAATGCTTGACAGAGATGACTTTCCTCACATGGGGATTGCCCCTGTATTTTTCACCACTTTTTGTACAGATGGTCGAGATCTTCGATTGCTTTTTGTCAGCCTTGATACTTCGGTGTAGTTGAACTTCTGTTCTTCATTACCCCAAGTTACTGGTTAGGCATCTCAGATTTTGGGGCTTATGCTGCATATGTAAAGGAAATGACTGACTGAATCAGATTTGAAATTCTGATCAGTGCTTAGCAATTACCAACTATGAATTATTAGACGCAATGCACATTACCTGTTCACCTAACTCATTGGGGTCTATCCCATCCAGGACTCTGCTTTCCCTTTTTGTAATGTATCTGTATCGTGTGATGAAAGAGAAGAGGGGGAAAATGATTGACTTTCTGAATCGACTTAATATTCTATTATTCCTCATGCAGGTGAGTTGAAAAAACTACTTGCTCCTGAGACTGGATTGGAACCACAAGATCAAAAGCTTATCTTTAGAGGAAAAGAGAGGGATGGCAAAGATTTCTTAGATTTAGCAGGTGTGAAAGACAAGTCAAAGATTGTGCTTATGGAAGATCCGATGAGTCGAGAAAAGAAGTACATAGAAATGAGGAAGAATGCAAAAATGGAGAGGGCGAGCAGAGCTATTGCTGAAGTGAGCCTAGAGGTGGATAAACTTGCAGCACAGGTATGCAACTAATTAACCTTCCCATGTTTATCCCTTGAGAAACCAATGCATTTCTATCCTGTTTCTTTTGTGTATATTTATGGCAATGCATGTTAGGGCTATTTTGTAGGCAAATCTTATCAGTATTTCATGTTGAAATTTGCAGTTGTCTTCACTGGAAGCAGTGATTGCTAAAGGCAAAAGAGTAGCTGAAAATGATTTGGTTGACCTCACTGAAATGCTTATGAGACAACTTGTAAAATTAGATAGCATCACAGCTGATGGAGATGCTAAATTGCAGAGAAGAATGCAGGTAATATTCTAGTTCCAAGTAGGATTTGACTATGATATGAGTTACGGGAAGGCTTGTGTAATGTACTTTTACTTGTTCTTTGGGAAAAAATGTATTTTTATCTGTATCAAACGAAGAATTTTATGTAGGCACCTAGGATAAAAGTCCTAACCCAGATGTTTGGATTCTCATAGTCCCAGCTAGCGTAAATGTCTCTGGAAATATGGTCTGAATAACTTTTTGTCATTGATGCACTCTTTAAAGTTCATTTGTGTAGTATGTTATTGTGATTAAATTTATTGGCCTCATTAAATCTCTTCAAACAGTAATGACTCAGACACGGGGAAATTTACGCAGGTTAGAAGGGTGCAAAAGTATGTCGAGACATTGGATATTCTGAAGGTTCGCAATGCTAGACAAAACTCATCATCTCAACAACCTGTGGTGGTGACAACAAAATGGGAAACCTTCGAGTCTTAATTGCCACCATCGACCTCGTCTACGAGATCAAGTTGGGAGCTCTTTGACTAAGAATAGAGATAAATGGTGGTGTGCCTGATTAATGGTATTGTAGACAGTTGTCTTGAGTGGCTTGTATTCTTTTTGTATTTAGTACCTATTCTCATTTGAATTCCTTTTAAATAAGCAAGGACAGCTTGCATACCCATTCAAATTTGTATTCAGATGTAAAGTAGGAGAATCTTTGTAGGAAGACCTATTTTTCTTGGCAGCATATATATAATATAAATCTGAGGAAAGGGGCTCAGATATCTGCCTTCTCATGATTCTTGATATTCCTTTCCCTTAGGCCTGCATTTCGGTACGAGAGGAGTTGTAAAATTTATTGACAGGGTTGTGCGTACAAGAAATGCCTAATTAAAGTATAGAAACTAGTTTTACATCTTTTAGTTGGTTCAGAGTTGGAGGTTGGCACCATAGTGATCCATTGCATGCAGTTAAAGAACATTGTACTCTGTGCGTCATTGCAGCTTTGAAATAGTATCCTAATGGATAAAGAGTTGACTCCGAGTTGAGAAGTGTTTACTGCATGCAATTCCTATTTGGAACAATTTTCCAAATCTCCAGTATGTTCAGTGCACAAGTCATCAGACAGTTTCATATGCAATTTATTTGAACTGAAAAATCTGCAATTATGAATTCTCATTCAAATTTTTAAGAATTTGGAACAGTTTTGTATGCTTGTTTGGGACAGTCAGTACAAGTAGTTTTACACCTTTATAATCAATGAATATGAGCTGTAAAATGACTATGGATTTTGAGGGGATAACATTTGAGTCATCTTATATTTAACATTGTATTATGAACTCAAACATATAAGTTTCCTGTATTGCAAAATTTATTCAGCTAGGCTACATGATTGAATCTCGTACTATTTTGTTTGGTTTCTGTGATGGCCCACTTATCGAGCCTTGCTCCCCACAAACAATTGGAAAGTATGTAAGCCAAATATTTCAGATTTTATCTGTGCAAGCAAGTACCACATGATAGTCATTCATGTCTTCCCAT